>JAZKJV010001450.1:0-243700 GCA_037367405.1 Ottelia alismoides | reverse complement strand
TAAGATTGATTTAGACCAGTTCAAACAAGTCGATATATATGTACTTAGATACGTGTTAGTGTAAAACGATCATCGTTAGTTTATAATTATCATACCATTTTCATGCGGTAACTAGAGTTAGCAAAGTTTATAAGGTTAGATTTTGTTCAACTCCTTCCTGTAAAATCCAATTTTACTACGATTTAATTTGAAATTAAATGAATCCAACCAATCGATATCACAAGGCGACTAAGACCAAACAAGATATTTTGCGTAGTTCAATCGTTTGCAATTTGAGAAAAAATGTAGAAACTCTATATTAACTCGCGCTCAACCAATGGTTCCTATTTATTTAAACCTACTTCACAAAAAATAAAATGGTTTCAAAGAAAATCATTTTTCACATGGTTGGTTTAGGTTTGCCGATTCACATAATCAGTCATTTGATGCTGAGTTATCCTTTGATTTTAAATAAAAATCATATCACATATTTATCAGTTAAAATTATGACCAGGCGCAGTCACATTTGATTTTTGTTATTTTAAAATGTGTTGATTAAAATATCTCTAAATGTATCTATCATTCCACTTGCCTTCGCAATAATGTTGCACTTTCTTAAGACTAAATGATATAAAAAGACTTTACTAATTAAGATAATGAATGCATCTATTGAACTTTCTTGTGGTGCACCTTTCATTTATTTCACATTTATTACGATGTTTTTTTTCTATTGACAGTGACATCCTCGTGATTACCCATCATCAACGACCACCTTGATTTTGGAAAGATAAATCGGATTTTATCTCTTCATTACCGATCCCTAGTTCTTTTTTATTCAACAACTAATTTTCGTTTCCCGCCCCAAGAGTACTATTACATCATATCTCATTATTTTACTTTATTCTACCATTATTCTTATCTTTGTTCCACCTTATCTACCTTTATTCTCCTTATTCTTATCTTTCCAACCGATAGAAAAATATACCCTATTTTCCTTATGTCCTATACTTATTCCTACATGTTCCCGAACCGAACACTCCTTAGTGGAATTGAGCGTGGATCGTCTGCTGACCAGCAGAGTCTGCTGTGCATCCGGAGTCGCTCGATCGTGATCGAGCGGTTATCATGAATTCACACCTTTTTGTGGACCCGACTGTACGAATTCATGCGAACCATTCGATCACAATCGAGCGGCTCCGGATGCTACAGCAGACTCTGCTGGCCAGCAGACAATCCGCTCCCTTAGATATTCCTCCTTCCACGTAATTATTACTATTTATCACATATCCGCGCTACACATTCCCCAATACTAAGACACTACAAAATAACTATAACTTATTCCACGTTATCAAAACCAAAGGAATAAATAACATGAATAAGCTGTTGATAATAAAATTTCAAATCACGATATTACATAAAGAAGTTTTCGCAACCACGCGCATTATAGATAACTGCAATACCAACAAAGCTTGACCAGAAAGTCCCAAAAAAATCGATAGACATCCCAATTAAACCAACGCCGGTACCAAATAACAGGAATTTACCACTAAGCATCCCTCACCTGTGAACAGAGATAGATTTTGGTTGCCATTTGCCAAACCCTTCAATAACATAGATCAAATGCAAATATCTATGAGCCACACAAATAGAATGCCCGCACGGAGATGGCCAAAAAGGACTCTTGTAGAATGACCAAATCTCTCTATCTGTTCCAAGTTTGTTTGCAAGGCAACAGGAACGCCAGAATAATCAACCCAGAAGAAAAATACTCTTGACAAAATATAATGACGTCTGAATACAAACAATGTCAGTTGAACCAACAAAACTTGATATTACATAATCCGGTCCTACACTATTAAATTTGACACCATATTCTTATCACACGGAAATTTGGTCTAATGAAAACCCAACCAAGAAGATAAAACAGTCTTCCATCAAACTGACATTGTTTCGCAGGTCACAAACTATGGTACGTTCTGAGACCAACTACTTGATGTACTGAGAAAGCCATCGGAAGCCCTCACCGTAACCCATCTTGCGGACTATGCTGCACATAAACACCTCGAGAGGACGGACATTGGAGTCGGCAAGATTCACCTTACCCTTACCAGTTGTAAAATTGGTGAGGCCAAGGTGGTACCGTAGCTCATCTTCTGAGGCAGCATATGGGATGTCGATCTTGTTGCCTAAAATGAGGAAAGGGACATTTGCTAGGCCATCATCAGAGAGAAGCGCATCGAGCTCCCTCTTGGACTCCGCAAACCTTTCTTTGTCAAAAGCATCTACCAGGTATACCACTGCATCAACCTGAAGAGAAACAAAAGCTAAGCCAAGTTTTACAAGCTCTGAGCATCCGTGTATAAATTTAGATGAATACATTGAAAAAATGGAACAATTTTACTCTGATCGAATGGCTAGATGCAGAATGAGCAATCAATGTATCTCTAACTTCAGATTCAAAGAAAATTAAATCACACAGAGAAAACTTGAAGCTTCCAATTCAGTGGAAAGTGTGGATGTAGGGTCTAGATCACTAAAAAAGCATGTTTGACCAGGACCGGAGAGTACATTGGAGGTAGGCCACTCTTTGACATAGGCGGGAGGAAGGTGGTGTAGCACAACGAACAGTAGAATGAACCGTATGATGAGCGGTGATGCTAAAGAAAGATCCAAAGAGTTCCCCAGCTAGTAATGCTTTCTTTAACTCACTCCGACATGGGAAGGGGACTGATCTGAGTATTCTCTGGCAAGCTGCAAATCCCTCCTCTTCGGTTAAAGAGAATGAGGGTGCGAGAATTAAACGAGGAAGTAACAAGGCCAGCAAGGAAGCTTCACAAGAGGGCTAGATATATAGTTGTTACGAGCTTTAGACAAACAACCCCTTGGGCATTAGATAGGAAGTGAGTCACTATGGATGCGACCTCTGGATGGTAATCTTGTAGATGATCCACCAATAAAATAAACCTCTGGACGTTATTTTATAATCCACCAATAAAAAAACATCAGTAGATGATGAGCTTCCTGAGAAGTTAATATTGTATGCCTGAAAAATGAGTAAAACTCCTACCAGATTATGACTGTAATGAACGGATCAAATAAAATTTGCATTCCACCAGGGGCATATGCCCCTTTTGAAGTGTCAATAGACTCAATAACAGCCTAGATTTGGTGGGGCAATTAAAGAGTGATTCTTTATCCAGAGGGATTAAGCTGCATGGGTATACAATCTAGATAGCAGAAAAGGAAAACCATCGTGATACAGTAAGATCCCACCCCAACCGCACCGGTCATTAATTTGGGAAGTGTGAACCAAGGAGCCAATCGGTGAACAGAGCCTTCTTCTCACAGCGGCAATATGGCTACAGTAAAACATGGAATTCTAACTCTAGTCTGTTTCCAATATTGTTGAATGCAATCCTTTTTTTAATGTCAATGGTTGATTGCAGAAGGTTAACGCGATCTTTTTCCATACTCAGTAACACTCCAAAGGTTTTACAATGACAACCAGCACAACCACTGTCCACCTTATATGTTAAAGTCACAGCAGTGGTATACTCTAGGCTTAAACATGAAGGCAAATAATTAAATATCATTGAAAATTTACATTTTACTAGATAATATCATTGGATCATTGTTGTATTGAGACCTTCAGTAGACATAAGTCACATAGTAAAACTATTCTCATGACAAAGATAAAGATTGGAGTATTATTTGCAAGAGATCAACATGTCAACGTAAAAAATGATAAAGTGATCAACCAATTTGAGAAGTGTGTTGCCTCACAATAATAAATAAAATTAACCACTGTATAGAGAGTTGAAGAGTAAATAATAAATACGAAAAAAAAACCCACTGTGACATTGAACAGAAGGGGGTGAAGGACCAGTGTGTCACGTATATTTAAACATATGGCCAAAAACATCAATTGCACAAACGAAAAAAAAGAGAAAAGGAGAGTTTCTTGTTTACTCCATTTGTATCTTCTCCCACCTAGGCTGACTATCTTCATGCTTTCAACAAATATGAGGAAGGGGGGGGGGGGGGGGGGGGGGGGGGGGGGGGGTTGTGATAGTAAGACACAATGTTCAACTTCAAGAGATCATCCAACTGAATTTGCCTCATATCCATCTCCTTCATCTTGTGACAATCAGAAAGAGTTTTCTTTGAGGTTATTATGTGAGAGAACCCACTTCTTCTTTTTGAGACAAGAGAACCCACTCTTAAGGTGCACATGTGAGAGACTCGCTCTTCAAGGTTCCAACATGAGAAGCACTAATGACTTTCAGGAAAGAGAGGCCCTTTCTTAGAGTTTCCGTAGAGGTCCATTCTCAAGATCTTCGTATGGGAGAGGACAAATCTACTTTTAACATTAGACATCAACTTTGGCAAGACTTCTGATGCTCCTTCGAAATGCTTCAGACTTTTACTGCCATTAAATCAATGCATGAAGACCAACACTACATCCTTCTATTTTCAATTAATTTTCTTCATCGAGCATCCACTCCGAGGGCAATTCTTCTCCCAATGATAACTCCTTTGTACGGGTCTTCTCCGAGCAATGACTACTTCAAGTGGTTCTCCTCTCGCTCCTCAAAAGATGTATCAAGTGAAGATGAGTTGACTATTTTTCTTCTGCAATAAGTTGTAGCCTTTCTACATCCAACTTGAGGAAGAGAGCTAGAATATGATTAGATGAGTAATTAGAACTATTCAAACACTCTCAAGTTTAGTCTCATATTGTCCATTGCTGGAACTTCGGCGCGTAGATAGGTTATATAAAGAGCCCACACCTTTTATATCTCTTGATAAACGTGATGGAGAATCATGCCTTTATTGGCTTTCTACTATAATTTTATCTCGCTCTTTAGGGAGTAGGTTAGACGTAAATCTAAGTTTTCTGATTCTTGTTCTTAATTCTGCATTTATGCCCAACCCTATAACCTCCTCCAAAGCTCAAGTTACTTGTACCCTAGAAAAATGTTATCTGCAAATAACATGAAGCAAGGCTCCTCTCTTATATGTTCAAGGTTAATTCCTTCCTACCTAAGGTGAAAGGTATGCATTTGGGTCGATCGAACCTTGGTGCGGACCAACACCCATATCAAGAATCAGTCCACTCAATTAGAGACTAGAGTCCTCACATAAGCTCTTGTTTGGCCACACACACACATTATATCAGATCAAAATAAAAAAAATACTTTAGTAAACCACATAACTTTAACTCAGCCATGGCCGGTCCCAAGCCCGGGTAAATGAGGAGGGTTGCGCGTTAGGTAGCCGGCAGCCAGTGCAAGAGAGATAAATTCGTAAATAGTGTTCTTAATTTCTTCTAAGAACATTATTTATGAATTTATCTCGAAACCGTTCGGATCTTTTAAACATGGATTTAAGCAAACATACAGATTTCGTTGGGGCGTTCCCTACTTGCGACGCGTTGCATCGCCCGAATGCAATGAAAAATTGGCAAGGGCCGCTACATCACAGCTTGGATGTAGTTCAAAATTTACAAGGATTCTCGCATGAGGAACGCATGCGGGTAAATAAGCTAGTTCCGTTGCATCACCGCCCGGATGCAGTCCAAAATTTGCAAGGGTTCTCGCATAATGGACGCATGCGAGTAAAGAAGTTAGTCCAAAAGAGATTGCAAAGGAAGTTACGGATTGGTAGTTGGAATATCGGTACTTTAACTGGAAAATTGATGGAGATAGTGGATACAATGGAAAGAAGGAAGATTCATATATTATGTCTTCAAGAGACTAAATGGGTTGGAGAGAAAGCAAGGGAGATCGAGAAGACAGGCTTTAAACTTTGGTATTCAGGTAAAGATAAGGGCAGAAACGGTGTTGGAGTGGTTGTTCATAAAGATTTGACGAATTATGTGGTTGAGGTGCAAAGATTTGGGGATCGGATTATTTTGCTAAAGTTGGTGCTTGAAGAAGAAATTCTGAATATCATCTCAGTTTATGCACCACAAATTGGTTTAGATGAAAGGACTAAACAAGCTTTTTGGGAAGATATGGATAAGATTTTACAAGGAATCCCACAAAGAGAGATGATTTGCATAGGTGGAGATCTTAATGGCCATGTGGGAAAAGATGCTTCAGGGTATGCAAGTGTGCATGGAGGACATGGTTTTGGGGATAGAAACGAAGAGGGAAAAGTCATTCTGGACTTTGTAACTGCATATGATCTTTTCATAGCAAACACTCTTTTCAAGAAGAGGGATGAGCATTTAATTACTTATAAGAGTGGCTCAACTAGAACACAGATCGATTACTTTGCGTTGAGGAGAAGAGATCGGTTATGTTGCAAAGATTGCAAAGTAATCCCTGGAGAGAGTTTGACAACCCAACATCGTTTGTTAGTCTTGAATTTATAAATAAAAGGGCTAGTAAAGAAAAGGAAGATTCCTAAGATCACTAGAACTAGGTAGTGGAATCTTCCGCTGAAGCAATCAAGCTTCATGGAGAAGGTTTTAGAAGACTTATCTTGGGATTGTAGTGGTAGTGCAAACGAGATGTGGGAGGCAGTAGCATCTTGTATCCGAAAGGTAGCCAAAGAGATGCTAGGCGAGTCAAAAGGAGGAGCTCCGGGTCAAAAGGAAGCTTGGTGGTGGAGTGAAGGGGTGCAAGAGAAGCTAAAAATTAAAAGAGCTTGTTTTAAAGCTATGTCTAAGGATAGAACAGAGGAAACTGTCACAGACTATAAAGTAGCGAAGAAGGAAGCAAAGAAGGCTGTAAGCGAAGCTAAGTCAAAAGCTTATGAGGTTTTGTATAAAAATCTCAATTCTAAGGAGGGCCAGAAGGATATATTCAGGTTGGCCAAAGCAAGAGAAAGAAAGACCAAAGACCTTTCTCAAGTGAGATGCATTAAGGATGAGGAAGGTCGCGTGCTTGTTACTCAGAAGGATATAGAGACTAGATGGGAGCAATACTTCCATAAACTTTTCATTGGAGAAGGAAATAGAGAGATCACTTTGGGTGATCTAGCTAGTAGTGAAAGTTACTTGAATCGTGCATGCTATAGACGAATACAAAGAAAAGAAGTACAGGAGGCTTTGAAGGTTATGAGAGGGAAAGGTGTTGAACCGGATGACATCCCTGTAGAAGTATGGAAAATTTTAGGTGAGCGTGGTTTGACCTGGCTTACGAATCTATTCAATTTTATTTGGTGAAGCAAGAAAATGCCTGAAGATTGGAAGAGGAGTATTGTGGTGCCTCTTTATAAGAACAAAGGAGACATTCAAAATTGTTCAAATTACAGAGGTATCAAGCTGATGAGTCACACTATGAAAATTTGGGAACGTGTGATCGAAAGAAGGTTGAGACAAGTTTCCCAAATAAAAGAAAACCAATTCGGATTCATGCCAGGTCGCTCAACTATTGAAGCCATCCATTTGCTGAGAACAATGGAGATTTATAGAGCTAAAAGGAAGAATCTTTATATGATCTTTATTGATTTGGAGAAGGCTTATGATTCCGTCCCACGAGAGATATTGTGGAGAGTTTTGGAGAAGAGACAAGTACATGTCCTATACATTAATCTCATAAAGGATATGTATGATAGGGCTTTATCTTGTGTAAGGACCCCGACGGGGAAGACTGACTATTTTGATATCAACATTGGTTTACATCAAGGTTCAACTTTGAGTCCATTTCTTTTTACTTTGATTATGGACGAGTTGACAAGTCACATTCAGGATGAGTTACCTTGGTGTATGTTATTTGCTGATGATATTGTGTTGATTGACGAGACTAGAGATGGAGTAAATGAGAAGCTTGAGGTTTGGAGACATGAATTGGAGACTAAAAGTTTTCGTATAAGTAGGGCTAAGACGGAATATATGGAATGCACCTTTGATGGAAGCAATGGTGAAGGAATCGAGGTAAAGATTAATGACGATAACATTCAGAAGAGAGATTCTTTTAGATATCTGGGATCTATTTTGCAACATGATGGGGAAATTGATGGAGATGTTACTAATAGAATAAATGCAGGCTGGCTAAAGTGGAGAGGAGCCTCCGCTGTTCTCTGTGACAAGAAAATTCCTTTAAAAATTAAAGGAAAGTTTTACAAAGCAGCCGTGAGACCTACTATGCTTTATGGTTCTGAATGTTGGCCTGTGAACCATAGACATGTGCAGAGAATGGCTGTAGCAGAAATGAAAATGCTAAGATGGATGTGTGGACATACACGTAAAGATCGGATTCGAAATGATGCAATCAGAAAGAAAGTTGGTGTAGCTCCGATCGAGGATAAGATGCGAGAAAACCGCTTAAGATGGTTTGGTCATTTGCAAAGAAGGTCAACTGATGCACCGGTTAGGAGATGCGAGTGGTGGGATGTTGAGCAGCTAAGAGAGGGCGAGGACGACCCAAGAAGTGTTGGAAAGAGACTATACGAAGGGATCTTAGTTTTTTGGATATAAGTCCGAGATTGACCCAAGATAGATCTGAATGGAGGCGAAGAATCCATGTAGCCGACCCTATTTAATTGTGGGAAAAGGCTTTGTTGTTGTTGTTGTAGTAGTAAACCACATAACTTTAAAAATTGGGAGTAGAAATACTTTTAGTGAACCATAAATCTAACAACTGCTCTATAACAATGAACACAACAAATCGATAAATCCAAAAAATTAACCTAATAAACCTAAACAAACCATGTAAAATTGTGTCAGTATAATAAAACTTCAAGTAGCAAAAGGCAAGAGTGGCTGAGCAGTTGATTGAAGCACCTGCAGTGAAGAGTAAAGAAAAAAAGAGAGAGAAGAGCATCTCAACAAATGTAGTGCAAGTTGAGCAGTCAATAAGGTTCAGAGAATCGACTAGGCAGCCTCTATGCAAATGTGGCTGGGTTACTGAAGTGAAGGCCAAATTCAATGCAGTCTAAGTGCTTATTTGGACCGCGTAAATTGTAGCATATGCAACCACTTAAGCCTAAGCTCATTAGAGGATCTGCAGTCGTTTACCAAAATTATGAAAACTGCATAAGCTCACAACCCCCAGTGAACCACACATGCACCTGCCACATGCCCTCTTCCTCCCTCACTCTTGTCGCTTGCATAATTTCAACTAGCCTCCTCCAATTGTCGATGCCACCTTCTCATCGCTTCCACCCGCCCTTGCTCCTGTCACGATGTCACCCAATTTCCTCCGCATGCCATCCACATAAAAATCCTAAAAGAAATCAGATTTTCTACAAGTAGGATTTTTTTCATATATATGAAACAAAAAATCCATAATGTTAAGATTTATTACAATATGTTTTAATAATTTAAATCTTGATTAGAACAATACAAACCACGTAATCTTCACATGCCACCATTCACCAATTAGTCACTTTAAAAGTTCAAAATCTATGCCCGAAAGAATTCGGTATACTACATTTATGAACTTTAGTGAAGAAGGGAAACAAGTAACAACAAGTATGTCAAGAGAGGAAACAAGTGACAATTAAGAGGATCCAAAAAGTCCAATTTGGGGGAGGCAATCTAAAATGATATTATTAGTTAAAATAAAAAAGGTGCATCTCATGTGCTCAACGCCTATGGGAAAGGCACACGACTAGGCCTATCAAAAGGAAAATCATCTTGTTAGAGGCATACGATCTTGCTTGCTCAGGTACCTTGATAAACATCTATGGTGTTGTTGATAACATTAATTCTCCATTGTGTAGTAAATTTCCATCATATTTCGTCAAGAAATATAATTACATGTGTATGCCATCAGCGTTCATCTTCTTCTCTCAATTCTAACTACATTCAGTGGTACAAATGGCTAGTCAAGATCAGCAAAAAAAACTACATATTTGCAAATGAGTAAACATAGAGGCCATTAGAGTTTTCAATTCATCGTGCTAAAGCATTTTGCTTTGTAACTTCTTTTATACAGGCGCATGGGCATGATATGATCAAGCCGAGCATCATCTATACTGCAACTATTTCGACACAGATGGCTGCAGTAAAGTTTCACGGTCCAACATATTGTGGAGTCTAGATACTACTGTTGCCAACTGACAAAAAAATAAGATACATAATGGAAGTATCCACAATCAGGGCAAATGAACAAAAGAAGAAGATTAATTTATAGAAGAAAGACTGCATCAAAGAAACAAATAGGAACAAAAAAATCCCAGTGTGCATGAGGCAAGACTAATGATCAAAACAAGCTAATCAATGAATAAAATCTCTTCTCGATAAGAAAAACTACTTCATATTTGAAGCCTTAGCTTTTAAAAGATTAGCCCCCTGCAAAGTTAGACATTCAAACCAAATCAAATGAACTTTGCATTTTGGATGCACACCTAGTCAACAAAATACCAAAAAAGTTCCTTCGGTTCTTTGAATATTGCAGGATTTTTTTCACTTATCGAAAAGTATTATAGCTTTATCAACTGTTGGAAAGTCACAAACAAGAATATTCTCTTTCAATAAGTGTCAGAAATTTAACTTGAAATGATAGATTATTTTCCACAAAAAAGACATCGTAGATTATCACGGATTCATCCAAAAATATGTAGACACTTGGATGAGATACCGACTATTCAGAATAAAAGTGTGGGTGTTCACCCGTTCTGATTTAAATAACAGATTTGACATCTTCCTAGAGAAATCATTTCACGTTGAGATCCAAAGGGGAAACCTTTTACTTATGTTCAGATGGATATTATCATATTACACAAGTCATAATTGATTATCTCATATAAGTTAAAAAATAAGCAATCAATTAATAAAGATCTTGCATGAATAGGAACCGCCCACGAAAGGAACAATTCCAATGAAATCAGAACACCACATCCAATACCTTGGCGTAGTAATCCTTCCACACCCTACGAGCGATCTGATGCCCTCCCAAATCGAAAGCCTTGAACTTAATTTTGCCGATACTCAATTCTTCCGAAGTCGGGTACTGTGTCGGCTGGTGTTGTACGAGCCTCTGCAGACAAACCAAACAATAGGATCCAAATCACGCAAAGATCCACCTTTACACCAACCCACGAACATAAAAAAACACCGCAATACCGAAAATCCATACCTCATCCTTCAACATATGAAGCAGAGTGGTCTTCCCGGCATTATCCAGCCCTAAAAATAGGATCTTGGCCTCCTTCTGCCAGAGCCCAAGGCTCGCGAGGACCCCGTAGAACCAATCGAGCAGGAACATCTTCCACCGATCGGATCGTTCGAGATCGAGGCCGCAATTCTCCGCCTGCTAGATTTAGGATCCGACGATGGCTAAGATCAATTCGAAGATTGGAATATGAAACCCTAATTGGGGGTAGGGAGGAAGAGAGAGGGGAAGCACGAAGAGAGCAAGTAGTGATTACGTGTCGGTCTTAATGGCGCGGGTGACTGGATGAGCTGGAAGGAGCTGTTCATATACCGGCTGGAGCCGGTGAAAAAGAGGGCTCGACGGGCGTTGGGGTAGACGGGCTTTGCCAATGGGAGGGCCGGGTTAGGTGGCGATGCCGTCATTGGAGGATTTTGGAGCGTTGGATGGTGGATCGACGGTTGAGATTTGGCAAGTGGTGGGTGGGGAGAAATATGTGGGGAACCGGAATAAAATACTGCAAATATATATTTTTTTCGAGAGATATATTTTTAAATTGTAGAGCACGCCTCCTCTGGTTTTCTACCCACCATTCATATGGAGAATTTCCAACCATTTCATACGATGAAATTTTAGTATACTTCATGGGCAATCCATCTGAATAGAAAATAAAAATAAATAAATAAAAATATTAGCTTCATGGGCAATCCATCTGAATAGAAAATAAAAATAAGTAAACAAAAATACCAGCTTCATGGGCAATCCATGGTAACGTGTGTTATAAATAGTTGGTAGAAGGCTACGTATTTTGAATGGTCAAATACACATATGATTATGGGTTTTCTCTTGAGGACATAATCGTGGAACTTTTTGTTAAGATCGTATCTCTCTCAAAATTCATTGATTTCGAAGCAAACTTTAGATATGCAATGTATTTAAGCAAGCACTTGAGGATTTGTTCGGCTGCAAGATTTTTCAATGACAACCTATCAAAATCGAATCGAAATTCGAAGATAATAAGAGGGAACGTGAGAGTGAGAGAGGGTGCACATCGTCTCGAAGAAATATCGAAGTTGGGGAAGAGCATGGTCATGCAGTGCTACGAAGGAAATAAATCAAACAATGGTGGATGGTGACAGCTTTGATTAACAAAAAGATAGTAAATTCTAAGGTGCACGGTGACAGTTTTAATCAATAAGTAAATAGTAAATTCTAAAGTGCATGGTGACAGCTTTGATCAACATAGAGTTAGTAAACTTTAAGTTGTGCATGATGACAATTTTAATCAATTAACTGATAGTAAATTCTACATGCTTGATAATGTTGAGTAGTGATGGAGAAAATTTTTTTCCAGTGCAGTGGTTGTAGTGGGAGTAGAGATAACATGTATGGATTAACAGTGTAGAGTTTGTGTTCATTGGTGATGAAATTGTATTAAATAATTATATCTAAATACTTCCGTTAAGAATATTGATAGGAAGAGAAAATCAAGTTAGAAATTGTCACTGAAACATTCATGAAGAGTGAATCCCTTAAGAGAGAAATGATGTACCCTACAATATTCGCATACAGAATCCTAACATGATGCTCACAAGATCAGATGATCTATTATCATCGGTTATGTGTTTCATGGTAGTCATCCCCCATCTCGTGAAATGAAATTAGGTTCTCAGACTCATGGATGAAAATGGGTGAGAGCAACCTGAGAAGTGAGAAATGCGTTGTACTCTATCGTGTATGTAGTCTCAACTAGTGTCATTTATATAGAAAATGAGGGCATCCAATAAATACAAAATAATGGTCAATAAGTTAGGGATCGTCAAAACACCAAACCACCCAAATGCTACGATGGTTTTTAGTGCTAGTTATCCAGTTGCAGAAGCGATCCCAAATGCTTGTACTTTCGAGTCTCTCTGAAATTGCGGTCATGGTCAAATCTTGGTTTATTCTATTTTCAAGGACTCCCAAGCACACATATAAGTTATAAACTATGAATAGCTAATGGAAGGCATGTTATTAACAGTATAAATTGGTATATATGTCAATGTCAACCGATATCCAGGGGTAATAGTTCATCGAAACAGAAATCAAGAAAGTGAAAAAATGGAAATAAGTTAATAGGGTTATGGGTTGCTCGGGACTCGAACCCGGAACTAGTCGGATGGAGTAGATAATTTGTCTTTATTGGAAGAAAAAACTCCTCCCTAACCTATGCTGCATTTTTCATTACACACGACTTTCCCTGTGTATGCATCTAAAACTGATATTTCGAAAAAAAATAAGAGCAATTAAAATATGTACTTATTATAAACACTAAAAAATAATCATTCGAGAGTATCCCATCATTCTGAGAAAGTCCTATGCATACATACATACATACATATGGAGAGATAGAGAGCAAGGAGTATGTGCCATGGATACACACAACTTTGTGTACCCACTATGTTTTAAATAGTAAAGTTCTAGTGTGAGCACTTGCGTGCATTAATAAACAATCAACGATCCATATGAATGATTCATGCATTAGTTCATTGATGTGTTACAATGCTCCGAATGATTTGAAATTTTAACAGTCTTTTTTTATATCAAGATCAACGGATTTGATTTTTATTACAAGTGAAAAAATATGTAATTTTAATCATGGGAATACACAATTGTGTGCCCATGGGCACATTTTATTTTTTTTCTCATGTATAGAAAAACATCCAATAAGGTGCACCTTTCATACATTGATGGAAAACCAAGCATCTTAGTCATTTATATCTCATCTACGAACCATGGTTAATGATCCCCAACGTCAGCAAACCATTCCAAAACCATTATATAGATTTGTATTTTTAGCATATACTATTTAATTAAGATTTAAGTAATTTAAAGATCATTAATTATGGATGTGGTTACGTGTTTTGATAATGGCATTTTTGTTATTTTCTATTTTGTTGACAGCTCATAATGTCACGACCCTGTTTCTCGGGTCGTCGGATCCGTCCATAATCGGATCTGGTTACTCAGCAATAATATATTCAGCAATCACAACTAACATTCAGAAATAGACTGTGAATAAAGTATATTTAGAAGAAAGTATTTCAACACTTTTCCATTCACAAAATAAAGTTCAGATGATACATTATCCCACTATAACCATTTACATGTACATCTGCTTGAGAGGAAAATATACAAAATATTACTAATTACCTTACAAAAAAAGCTATTGTGGCTGGCTGGATGTCTAGTATGTAAGCTGGATGGATTTTTAAAGTCCTTACGATGGCTCACCGATACCTGTTGGGTTTTCCATAAATCATAGGATAAAAATTAATGAATGCTAAGTAACGAAGAAGAGAAAAACAAACAATTTGCGTAGTTTTGCAAAATTTGTTATCACAAAAGGTTTCATTCCTTCTTGTTAATTTAAGTCATATTCCTTTCTAGTTCACGTTAGGGATTAGTCCAGGGGAACCCCACCATTATTGGACTCCGAACTGTGGACACTTCGAGATTGAAGATTGTGTTGATCTTGATAAGCTTATGCCGTCGCACGTCGCCTCAACCAATTTTTCTTTTCTATTATTAAACAGGATCTCAAACCCTCAGTAATAAATGAGCACACCGTCCTCGAGGACTCAGTTGCTTAAAACCTCATACTAACATTTAATCATATAACCTAGTGGCTTTAAATACATATTATCGTGATCCAGCCGCTATTGAACCACCCATGCCTCCATATGGCACGACCACATCTTCCGTCGTTCAACCCGAAGATATTGGCTCCTGGTACCACGCGTTGCAAATCATTCATTTCATGCGCACTTATCATAATAGGGCAACAGTGTGCCACCTAGGTAGGGAACGCCAATACAGGTTCCTTCCAATAAACCTACAGGTTGCATGCCCGACCTGTAGTTATACTTCCAATCATCCTTAACGTGACACATGATCCTTTTCAGGATCCAACTCAAACCACATCAATTCCCATGATATAATTCTTTCGTTAAGTCTTCGATTTGCATAATCAGCAATACTTAGTGTAGACTCACATATATATTATTCATATGCATATATACTCGTATTTATGCCTGTTTTAACTCCCAAACCCTAACTTTCAATACTATCGCATCAATTTGATGCTTAAACCTTATTTTATTGGAAATCACAAAGCAACTCTTCAAACTTTTTCAAAAATAACCAAAATTAGGGTTCTTCAGTAAAGAACATAAAATCGGAAATTTCAATAATCTCATATGAAAATCCAACAGCAAAAGGAAGGATTTCGTTAACTAATCGAGCTCTCTCTCGCGTATGCAAGGCTTTATCGTGTTTCGTTTTAAGAAGGGATGTTTTAAAGCTCCTGAAAAGATCGAATTTCATTTTCGTATAAAAAATGCTAAGAACGTGTCAAGAACGTGAAGAACGAACGAAGAACACGAATAACACAAAGAACACGAAGAACACGAAGAATGCCAAGAACATATTTTTTCTTGAAATTTCAACAGAGCTTCCCCTTATACGGGGTGATATTTCTAGGAAAATTTCAGCAGAGTTTTCCCTTATATCAGGACATATTTCTCATAAAATTTCGGCAGAGTTTCCGCTTATGTCGGGACATATTTCAAAATAAAAACTAAAAGAGTTTCCTCTATAAAATCAATCGAGAGGAAAACAATAGCAAATCTGAAAGAATATACTCAAACAACAAGAGATGAAGAATCGGTAGACACCACGCATCTTAGGTGAGTGAATGTGTGACGAATCACAGGGTTCACTAACGTGCATAGCCGCTCGTACCTAAGTAGGGTATTACACAGATTTCTCCATCAAAATAATTATAAAAGCATTGAAAGAATAGAAATATAAGCGATGGAGAATCGGTAAACACCACGCGTCTTAGATGAGTGAATGTGTGACGAATCACAGAGTTCACTGACGTGCATAGCCGCCCGCACGTAAGTAGGGTGTTACACAGATTTCTCCTCGAACCACAACAGAAAACGAATCGGAAAGAAAGATGAATCAAGAACAAAGCTTGGAAGAAAAGAGGATGAATTGAAATCCTAGCTTACGAAACAAATTAAGAGAGGATCATACATTTCTCCTCCTCGTTCCCCCGGCAGCGCTTCGCTAGCGCCCCTCCTTCACCTCCCACTCCTCCTCCCGACCTCTCGACCCTAGCCCTTGGGGTGGTGGTGGCAGTAGAAATCGTAGAGAATGAATGGGTAGGGGGTCTATTTATAGGCTCCAGAAAACCAATAACCATGGTTAGAAAATCATGGTTTAGACCTTAACCATGGTTTAGCGGCCCATAGTTTTAGCCAAAACTTATCCCAAACTGGGCTTAAGTTAGAATATTCTAGAGGATTCTAGATTCGCTAATGAGGCTTAATTAACACTAATCGTCATTAACTTTCACTAATCACGATTTAACTTTCACGACGTACGCTTATCTTTTGTTAACTATTGATTAGTGTTTGCTAATGATCATTAGCGATTTTTAATCCATCATTAGTTTCTTTAATATAACTAATCTTAATGATAGTCATTATGGGTTAATGACGTCTTAACCCTTCTTACTTCTCTTTCTTCCGAAATTCATAATAAATCGAAACGAAGTCCGATTCACTCACAAACAAATTTTGTTGGTTTCCTCTTGACGAGCCGGATCTTAGTATATAGGATCCGAGATATCCCAAGTTCAAGGCTTTACACATAACGAGCTTGATGAATCATGATTCATTAATTTTTCATGTGCATTTTATCTTAAAACCCTTAACAAATATATGTAAATATCCATTAATTTCCATTTCTTATCAAAAATCATCGTGAAATAAAAAATAGAATTTTATGCCATTAAAACATGCAAATAAATAAAGGAATTAAAAAAGAAAATAAAAAAATAGTATGACTATTAAACATAAATATAGCTGAAAGTTACATTTATATAATTTAACCCTCGAGACTGAGTCAGCACAGATTGGTCGACAAACAATAAAGTATGGGAAATAAGGAAGAAAATAACAAAAAGAATTAGTTATGTACATAGAACATTATTCCTTATTTATCTGTTATTTTTAAAAATTTAAATTATTTTAATTAATTCATTTGTATGTATTTTTCATCAAACTCTTCATCTATGAATTCCTAAAAATGTATATAAATATAAAAAATCCTATCATGTATATGTGCCAAGAAATCCAACTTTCAAAATTTAATTTCTCAATTTCCGAACCCCATACTTCTTCACATGAATTTTAATGACGCTCTACTCACCTTTAAAGTTCATAAAAATAATATTCTCTAATAAATGAAGGTGATTTTATTCAACAGCGTCTGTTTGCAAAAAAGTCAGTTTTGGGACCTAATAACGATTGGGTTTTTGAGCTATTTCTTTTATTAGGAACATATTACTTATCATATCATTGATTTGCATTTTTTTAATTATTTTCTTGATCCCGCAGATGATCTATAATTATTTCATATTTTTAAGCCCTTACTTAATAATTTAAATAATTCAAACTTAATTTATAGATGAATTTGGATAGTGTAACATATATATGTATTTATTAATACATATAAAATAATTTATTAAAATATATAAAAATAATAATACTCTTATTTATTATTCTATTAATCAAAGGTTTGAATTAAAAATACAAAACCTATTTATTAAGTATATTACATATTTATTTATTAATTTATAGTTATAATTCATTATTTATATAAATAAAGTATACCTTAATTTAACTAATTTAATTATTAACATTTATTGTTTTTACACCTATTTCAAATAAAGCCATTTATTATTTATAATCTGTTTATTAATCTATTTACTTATTTCGCCCTATCAGGTGCTGACACGTGTCAGCTCTTAGGCCTTCCTCTTCCCAAGAATCAATTGGAGCTCTTGTTCCAATGACCCTTCTTCACTCCTTTTCCCACGTCCATTCCATCACCAATACCTGATCCAAACCTTTGATTTAATCCGCCTAACAACATTCATACTCGTCAGCCATTAGATCATCTTCCAACTTCCTTCGATTCCTCTATTTAATGACCTAAAGATCATCAGTTACAAACAACTTTCCTATCACCAGAATAAAGATAGATTTCCTTCCAACTTCAACTACCGTGTGCCACCACCTTCGACCGTGACATGACTTGGTCTCCACCTCGCATGTAAGAGGGATCATCGGAGGAAATTCCAAGGCCTTTGTTGGCCCTAAATCGCAGTGTCGTAGTCGCATTGAGCTTTGATTTGCCGCACTATTGAGTTGTGACCTGTAGGGTCTTATATACATTCCTAGGTGCTCATTCCACCTTCTTCGATTCTTCGATCTTCGTGCATCAATTATGTAGTTTAACCACATCATTATGGTGAGCTAATCTCATTCTTTGATCCTCAGACAAATTCACTTTCCAAATCGACTTGAATCACATCTATTCTTATTCAGAAGTACCCTTTCCTGGAGCCATTTATTTGAGCTGCAAATCCCTTAATATTTTGGTCAATTCCACCATGAATCAGGCAAATAAAGTTTCTTTGCAGGTCCGCATAAGCCTCTGGAGTGTATCCATTCTTAAGTTTCATATGGATTCCATCATAACTTCACCAGTGATCGATCAAAGCTTCTTTCTTGCTAACGTCCAAACCATAGTAACCGAACATCATTTCCTCCTTGCCATTGATGAATACCCATTCATCACTCTTTATTCTTTTATTTTAGCTAAAAAACTTATGCAAAACACATTGTATATTCATGTAAATAGCAATAATTATCAAATTGCATGCATCTTGTAAATATGCATATTTAGCATGTTTTTGTGCATAAATAAAAGAATAAAGAAATAAAAGAAAAAGAGGGAAATATTTAGAATAAATATTGAGTGACCTCAGCATGGGCCTGACCGCAAAAGAACCAAGTAGAGAGAGATAAGGAAGCTCATGTATGTACATAAACCTTTGTATATAAATAAAAAGTATTTTCCTCTTATTAAAAATAAAAATGTGTGCTTATTTATTTGTACATATTTGTAAATATAAAATTAAAATAAAAATAGGAACAACAAATAAAAATAAAAATAAATAAAATTCCCTTCATCATTGTACATAGACCATGTGTATAGAATAACTTATCTATTTATTTTCTCCTTGTAAATAAATAATTAAAATACAACAAAAATATTTTCATTTTCCACATTCCATAATGTAAATAAATAAAATAAAAATCATAAAAATAAAAAGAAATAAAAAGAAATAAGATAAAAACCAAAAGCCACCTTGCGTATATACCATGTATACATGTAAATAAAAGTATTTATTTCACCTATGTAAATAAATAATAAAAATAAAATAAAAATATTTTTTTTCGAAATTTTATTCTGTAAATAAATAAAATGTAAAATTGGAATAAATGTATAAAAATAAATCATTAAAAATAAATACATGTATATACCTGTATATAATAATATTATTATTATGTAAATACATAATTTATATTTAAAAAAATAAATAAAAATCACAAAATAAATAATTTCAAAATAAATAAACATTTTTCATGTTTTAAGTTTTTCGAAATAAGGTGATTTACTTTTTATATTGAATTTCCAAGTATTTAATAAAAGCTGCATTCTGATTGGTCCACGGGGGATTGTTGACCCCCGGTCAACTCTCCCCCGCGGACCTCTTTCCCCGCGGATCTTGCAACCGACCCGACTTCTTCCAATTTTCGCGTGATGACCCGAGCTCCATTCGCCTAAACCCCGGGTCCTACTCACAATCCCTGCATCCGAGACCCTCGCCCGACACCATGCCTAGGGGTCCGTGCTTCACCAAGCCGGACCCGTCACTTTCTTCCCGGACCTACAGGGGTATATAGCCCCACCTCCGCCGCACAATTCCCTTCATCCTTGGCACTGCTCCTTCGTCCCAGGACATCCATCTCCTTCCATTGAGTGACATCTTTACGAGGGTGGTGTCGCAGAGAGGAGAGGACGCCGTTAGCCATCGATCCGGCGACGTCTGCCGTCGTGCGTCGCCACGAGATGCGCTCAGCCTCGGAACTCGACGCTTCCTCGAGGCCATGACCCCCAGAGCTCCGCAAGCTCATCCCCAGTCGATTGCATCCGCCAGGTAGACCCGATTCCCCTTGGTTTCCTTTAATTTCATCTTGCGCCTGATTCGCTCTGCCGCCGTTTCCGACCGATTCCACCCACTCCGATCATCGTTCCACTCATTTGACCCGAACATCACGACCACGAGACCTCTCTCCACCTTCTGCACCCACGCACCCACCTTGGCTCGCCCCGGAGCTAAGTCCCGACCTCCACCGTCGTCGCCTCGCCGGAGGTCTTCCATTCTGACGCACTCGACCATCATTTCGCCCCTAACCGGGTCGAGGCAGTTTGCCCTCGACCCAGGAAGCTTTCTAGGCTGTTTTACAGGTGAATGCGATCCATCTGAGGGTCACGACATTCGAGCCCAGGAGCTTTTCTCCTCCGACATCGCCCGGACGCTCTGGTGGTTTCCGGTCTCATCGGAGGTGTCCTTCAGCTGCGAAGCACCTTGGCGAACACGTTCCACTTTCCAGCAGCTCCAGTGGAGGTCCTCAGCGCGCACAGGAGACCGGCGAAGTTCGTCGGCGTCGAGTTCTTGGAGGACCCTCCTCCGCCGTCCGTTCTGCCTCGAAGCTCCAGATTTAATCCAGACCATCTATTTGAGGAGCAGCCGCCTACCGCCCGATCCTTCTGAGGCGAGATCGTAACCGTTGATCCAGACGAAGGGTTGCCCTTGATTTAGCACCGTTAGATCAGCCACGTGGCATGCCCCCATCCCTCCGATAATAAGGGGTAATTTATACTTAGGCCCCTGTCATTTTGTTTTTGCAATATAGTCCTGTAAATATTTTAATTAGTTGTTTTTACTTTTGAAAAATTGCACATCAGACCTTTATGTTTCGGACATTTGCATTTTAGTCCTTATTATTGTGGACCACATGCATCGACACGTGAGGTTGTGGTGAATTTGCATATTTTATCTGGTGTTCCTTGCTTGTTAATGTCTGCATTTATATAAATAGGAATTACACATATACCCCTCCATGCCTGAAACACGTGCCCTGCGTGTGATTTGTTGGACAATTTGCACGAGGGGCCTTGAGTTTTCTCGCATTGTTATTGTTTGGCCCCTGTAACTAGTTTCTATTACATTTAGGTCCCTATGAACTGGAAGCCTTTGTTTGATTTAAATAAAATATCAAATCAAACCTAAATTGTGTGAAATTTGAACACGTGGCTCCTGCCACATTTCCGTAATTTTTGGGTACATTTTTTAGGCTTTTTCATATTTTAAAAATTCAAAAATATCACTTTTTCTTCTGTCCAGATTAGAAAATCATAAAAATATAAAAACTCTTTTAAAAATTCTAAAAAAGTAGGATTTGTTAATTTTGTTGTGTTTGATTTTCTTTGTGATTTTTGTTATTTTTGGATACTTAAAAACCTTAAAATTTTAAAGACCCTTAAAAATGTATAAAAATTCTAAAAAATTATAAAAAACCCCAGAAATAATAAACTCTTTTTTTGAATGTTCCTTTTTGTTTGTATTTTTCATAAAAATTACCTCCAGACTGATTTAGATCCATTTGACATTTTTTATGGGTCTTTAAAGCCTGGCTGGACAATTTGCCATTGTTTTTGCCTTCTTTGATTTTTAAAAAATTCTATAAAAATTGGAAAAATCTCAAAAATTCACCAAAAACATTAAAAAACTTAAAAAGCATAAAAATATTTTTGTTTGAATTTTTGGACCCTTTTTGAGTGTTTAAATAATTGGTTGAAGTTGCCTTGTTTTGCCTTTTTATTATTTTCCTTCATTATTAAAAATCCAAAAAAAATATAAAAATAATTAAAAACCACCAAAAATACTTGTTTTTGCTTTCTTTATTTTTAGACTACTTCGTAGGCCGTACGGCCAATTCGTGCTCCCTGAGTCCGACCCTGGGTGCTACACGAGGCTAATCTCATAGTCAGGACCACTATTTTGTTTTGATTGTTTGATTTCTCTATTTGGTGGTCTCATCTCTATTTTTTCTTGATTGACTGATCTATCTCCGAGATCCGGGTCGCAACGACCCTAGTTCTATTATATTCACCGAGTCTTAGTGAGATTACGGTCATCAGAATGACGTCGTTTCCAGAGAGCAGGACTTAGTAGTCATTTTTTATTTTTCTGCGGCTTTCTTTTTCGCGGCTTTTTGTAGATATTTGTATACATTTTCTATCTGATTCATTTATACATTTATCGGGACTGACACACTTTGGTTTATGCTTTTTGTGAGGGCTCGAGGACCGAGGTAGCTTTTTCGGAAGCCGAAGCAACCACGGGAGTCGGAGGCGGCTTCCTTCTGTACGAAGCCACAAGAGAGCCGCAGGAGAAGAATCGAAGCGAGGGAGCCACGGAATAGCTGTAGGATAGCGTAGATTAGCTTAGTTTTATTTCAGTAGAACTATTCTATTTGTAATAATATAGGGACCTGGACCGAACTTGGACATTTGACGGTTTTCGGGGTCTGTTTCGCCGAGCACCGGTGTGCTCGGGGGACCTCACTGATTTTTCACGGTTTTTCGTGGCTGTTCGACCATTTATTTACTGCTTATTAGATATACGCAGATTTTCAGCCCTAGCTTAGGATTTTGCTTGATTGTGACGTGATTAATTAGGATCCAAACACCTAATTGCCTGCCTGTACCTATAGTTCGAATAATTAGATCTAATTAATTAATTCACAAGAAAAAACCAGCTTATTAGAGCTCTGGTCCACGTGCTTTGAGGATTCACATACAGCGTGTGCAGGATCCGTTGTGGCGGACACCGAGTGGCTCCCAAGATAGGACTCCGGACCTAGGCTCGAGTACCCGGCTACCGTTCTTTTGTGTAGAAATTGCTCTGCTAGGAACGGTCTTCCGCGTGCATCATATAGGTAGTTTATATTCTGCCATTTATTTTATGCGTGGATCACCCTGCATGTAGATTGATGGAGTCAGGTACGCATCTCTTACTCTGCATGCATCATTGATTCCCGCGCATCGGCTTTTTCGTCTTCTCTCCCCTGTTTTTGGACTTAAAATAACCAGGAGATCCGAAAAATTCGTTAGACGTTGTTTGTTATTGAAAAATACCTAAAAAATCAAAACCATAAAATTGGGACTGCTAATCCAACTTGACCCTAAAAGACACTCACCATAAAAATTTATCTTGGGGAGAGCAACCCCCTCATTGTCTGGTTTGCATGCGGGAGAGAGTGACCCGCACACTAGGCTAGAGCCTTATCCGAGCCCCGATCAGACTACCGATCTTTTATATGGGACAGTCTTTTCGACGGATTGGATTCCTACTAGGTCACGTAACCGCTCTGCTATCCTGACTTGATCACCTAATAAAATTGACAAGATAATTGACCGAACTCTTACGGTCTTCAGCTCGCGTTGAGTAGGTGAATCCGGGGTTCTGTTTGCTCATCATAGTTGTTTCCAGATCCCATCCGCCCGACTCTCCAGATCAAGATGATGGGCAGGAGGTCCCTTAGGCAGCCTCTGGCTGCACCGCTTTTCAGCACTCCCACCCGTCCATCTAGGTTGGTTCGTGAGAACCCAAACCTGCTCTCCGAACCCGAGTTCGACTCCGCCCTGATCCCCCTTGACCACCCTTCTACCACTCCTGAGACACAAGTGCCAGATGCGAGACAACAGACAGATGATTTATCGGCACCTGAGTTTGGGTCTTTTGCCTTTGCAGAGACCATGTCCGGCAGCAGCGATGACCTCACCGGAGGCCCCCGAGTAGAGCAGACATATGTCCTGGACCAGGGGGCGATTAACAGCACACTGATCGCCTCCCTTGAGACAGTGCAGCAGCACTTGAGGGATCAGGGTGAATTCATGATTGAGATGAGGAGAGAGATGGAGCAGATGAGAGCGGACTACGAGGAGCGTGGGCTCAGAGACGGACCGAGGATACCCGATGGTGCGGCAGAAGTCGCAGCAGCAGCAGCAGATCCGCTGAGACCGATGCAGGAGTTGCACAACCTCAGATCGACTTTGATGCATCGTTGGGTCGTACTAGCTAACGTGGTGGATTTCAAGTTCCCCCCGAACACGCTTCAGCTTCTACCCCGGTTCCATGGGCTCGCCATTGAGGAGCCCCATCTTCATCTCCAGGAGTTCGAGATGATCTGCAGCACCGTCCACGACCGACAGGTGGACGAGGATACCATCAAGATGATTGCTTTTCCTTTCTCCCTGGCAGACAGAGCAGCCAACTGGATGAAGCACTTAGGGAGATTTGTGTACACCTGGGAGCAGCTCCGCACTGAGTACTTAAACAAGTACTATCCACTTGGGAGGACGAACGCAGCGAGAGCCCTGATCAGCAACTTCTCTATGCTCCCCAACGAGCAGTTTCACGAGGCATGGGAGAGGTTTAGAGAGCTTACCGACAGATGCACGGACCATGATATATTGAAGCCGAACCTTGTTCATAGCTTCTTTTGCGGGTTGACACCAGAGTTGCAGGGCCTGCTAAATGCTTCTTGTGGCGGGTCCTACTTCACCAAGGATCATGATCAGGTCTGGGACATCCACGAGGAGATGGCCGAGAACTATATAGTGATGTCCCAAACCAGACTCTACACTCATGGATGCCCCAAGCCATAGACCGCGCAGTACCAGAGGATAGCACGGGTCGACGTCGGTCCTTCCACTTCGTCAGCGGCAGCCGCACAGGCCGAGTCCACAACCGCCGACATGGGCATTATCAACGAGAAGCTGGACCGGATGGAGATTATTGAGAAGAAGAAGTGTTAGAGCATATCGCAGATGGATCAGATGGCACAGACGCTGAGTGACCTGAAGACACAGATCATGTGTCTCTAGGAGGCACAGACGGCTTTTCAGCTCCATCTTCAGTCACGAGGAGATTCGAGTGGCAGTGGTAGCTCGTCCCAACGCTCCAGCTCCAGTTAGCCTAGACAGGTCCACCTTGTACAGGCGGAGCTGTACCAGCAGCCGCAGCCTTACTACCAGTCACCACCATCCCCAGACACTCAGATGGTGGTTTACCAGCCGGATCAGCCTCTGGCAGTACTCCCGCCACCCTCCTACCAGCCTGAGCTGTTGATGGATGTCAACAGGATTTGGTACGACTGACCCCAGCTCGGTATCCGACGAGACCATCCCGGATTCCGTTTGTCGGCTGGAGGTGCCAGTTCCCAGCAGCTGCCTTCAGGTCAGGGTGGCCAGTACGGCCATCAGCGAGATCACCACCAGCAGCAGCCCCCAGTGTACCAGCAGCAACAGCAGCAGCCATCTCAGTATGGTCCTCGTCCCTATCAGCAGGGACATTATGGGAGGCGTGATCAGCCTCAGCAGCAGCATCAGCAGTACCCCTCTCACCAGCCACAGCAGTACCCGTACCAGCAGCAGCAGCCTCACTACCAGCGAGGCCACCCGTCAGGTTCTCTTGGGCCATCCTGTGAGAACCATGCTTTGGACGACATAGCCCGCCTCGTGACAGAGCAGCAGGCTACCTTCATACGGGAGATGGATGAGTTCCGCCAGGAGGTGCGGGAGATCATGAGAGGGAAGGCCACCACCCCTGCCCAGATTGAGCCGAACCCGAACAATCTGAAGAGGAAATCTGAGCAGCTAGATTTCACAGAGTTTGCCACTCCTAGTGATACATTTGGTGATATGTCTATATCTATTTGATATTGATTTTGTTACACTTAGGAGCGGTAGGATGCCAGCAGGCGACGCCTCGTCTGAGCGACGTTCCCACGCTACTTCAGGAGCGCCAGGCGAGGAGGAGCGTGGTACTGATGCCGCGAGAGTTGATGACGGTGGTGCTGACGCCACCATGGATGTTGATCCACACGACTGTACTGAGGCCGTCACTACACCAGATGGATGAGGTGGTACTGATGCCACCATAGTTGCCGAGCTAGAGCGCAGTGATGAGGTCGCGAGTCGACATGCCGAGGGTGGTACTGAGGCCACCATTTCTACTTCTGCTAGTCATGTTGTTTTTCCATCTATATATGTATTTCAGGACACTTCTGAAGGAAAGGGTTTGTTTTATTCTGATCCACCTGTGGTGCATGATGATGTATGTGTGGATTCTGCCGTGCTTGAGCAGCTGAGACCTTCTCCTAGTCCTTCATCTGAGAAGGACCCTGTAGTCCCCTTCCCTAGAGCACTCCATTTGGGTAAGGGGCAGAAAAAAGAAAATACCAAAAGGAACCAGCAGGTAGAGTTCAGCCAGCAGATGATCGACAGATTCCATATCCAGCTGACTCTCCAAGAGGCCTTGGAGCACATTCCTCTACTCCAGAGATCACTCAGAGACAGGACCACAGTTAGGAGGAAGAGGAGGAACCACCAGTCTGAGATCCATGTGCTTACCGGGCCATGTGTTTCACGATCCAGAACCGTCTGCCGACCAAGAGGCCAGATTCAAGAGCCACGTATGTCAGATGCCATATCCATGAGCAGAGGTTCGACCGCACTCTATTAGACAGTGGTTCTTCGATCAACCTACTTCCGGCAGCCCTTCTCGACCGCTTCGAGTTGGGCACTCTACGACAGAGCAGGACAGTCCTTCAGTTTGTCGATCGATCTGTCAAGAGGTCGAAGGGGTTGCTGAAGGACATTGTCGTCACGATTCAGGGCCTGCAACTCCCCGTGGACTTCGTAGTATTGGACATGGAGATCCCTGAGTCTGTGACCGATACCCCCATCATTCTAGGTCGCCCGTTCTTGGCCACAGCCAAGGCAGTGACCGACCATGATAGCGGGAAGGTATACTTTCGCGTCGAGGGCGAGAGTGTACAAATAGAGACGGTCGAGGATATCAGAGGCAGAGATTCAGCTTGCTGAGAGCCGAGCACAGATTCAGAGCAGATGACAGAGTCAGGGCGAGACATCCACCAGGATTGCGATTTTGTGATCACAGATGACGAGGCAGTTTGGGTAGATCCAGTCACACAGCCATCCTCTCACCTTCAGAGTTCGCTGATGCAGAGACGCCAACAGAGGAGAGCTTGGAGAGCGCATTCCTGGTCCAGGATACAGTTCAGGCTGCAGATTCAGTTCCTGATCGCGATACAGATTTTTGTGAGTATGATCCCTCGGAGTCAGATACTGATTGGGCAGAGTTTGATGATTTCACAACGTTGATGAATCTCGGATTCATCACTCTAAATCTCATTTATTAAGCTCAAATCCCTCAAAATCAACAACATATCTGCATCTATTATGCATAATTAGCATTCATGCATGTTTTCATAAGAATGGCATTTTATCCATAATTTATGCACAAAATAAGAAGTCAAAAATCAAGCCAAATTTGACCTGTAAATAGCCTAACTTCCCGGATTTTTGACTCATTCATGCTAACTCCGAATAACCCAAAACCACTTCCACTGTGTACATATCACTCACAAGAATAAATGAAAAATACAAAAAAATCACTAACCCAAATAAGTGGACCAAAAACCCAAACCCTAGTTTCAGGATTTTCAGACTAAAAACCATATATCTTCCCCCATACAGTGTCTGATTTGATCCTACTCACTTTTGAACTAATGTACATTCAATTATCTTCAAAACAAGACCAAGTTCAAGTGAATCGGAGCTCATATGTGAAAGTTGGTTTTTGGGCCTCTTTTGTACATTTTATATTTTAGCGGTTTTCTGACCTATATTTTATGTATATATTTTCTTAATCAATAAAATTCCAAAAAATTAGATTTAGATGTCTTTTATTTATCTATATTTTTCCGAATTTTTATCTTGTTTGAAAATAACAAAAAATACAAAACCTAAAAATCAAGGTATTCTATGTACATGGGATACCCCAAAAAAATCACTTTTTACATTTGACCGATTTTGGCTTTGATGTCTTCATGAAAGTTGTAGATCTCGTCGAGACGAGCATTTTTTATGAAGGAATGTTTTCGATCCGAGGTCATTTTCTATTTTTATCGATTTTACAAAAGTTTTTATTTTCAAATTTTCTGGTGCCGACACGTGGCAGCCCCAGAGGCCGCCATGTGTTAGTGGTTTTTGGGCTTTTTAAATATTCGTTTTCATAAAAAAAATTATAACGGTCGCACGTGCGTCGTCCCCTTCTCCCATCCCGCGCTACGTGGCGTCCTAGAGGCCGTTCGATCAGCGGCTGATCGAACGGCCCCTGCTCTTCGTCGTCCTCTAGCGCCGCCTCCCCCCAAACCTCGCAACGGCCGCCGCCTTCCGCCATTATCCTCGCAACCGACCTCCGCCATTGACCCCGCTCTCTCCGCAACTACCCCCGTGGTCTCCGCTCCAGCCAACCACCTCCGCACTCTTCACGACCACCGACCCCCGCTCGACTAACGACTCCATCGTCGTCCTCTTCTTCGTGCCCTGTTTAAAATCCTCGACCACCCCCAGTCCAAGGCATCCGTCGGTTGCATTACATCACGACGGAGCTCGGTGGTGACAGCCCGAGCTCCTCTTTCCTTCCCGACGAGATTCGAAGCCTCCCCCTGCTTCGTTGCAGTGCAGCCTACTTCGCCTACTGCCGTGCTCCGGTCTTCATCGGCTGTCGAGCCCCCAACGATCATCAACAACGCCTACTCTCACCTACTACATCTCCGGCCAACTTCGATTCCAGCAGCTTCTCACCAACGCATCTTCATCGAGCTTCGCCTTCGTCATCGGCAACTTCGTTCATCTTCTCCGACAACACGTCAACCCCGCCTCCGCAGTCGCCTTCACCGACATCAACTCCATCTCTGACGCAGAGCTCCCTCGACCACCTTCGTCCACGACATCGGCAGCTCCGCCGACCACCACCGCACCGCCAGCTCACCTCCGCCTCGACAAGCAGCGCTAGACCGCCAACGACCGGGCGTTAACCTCGAGGCTCCCCACGCACGTGCGAGGCACGTGCGCCGGGGGAGAACTTCAACCAGCCCCAGGGGTCACGTACCTAGCACGTGATCCCTTGGTTATTTTGCAACTCCACCCCCGAAGGAATTCCCATTTGCACTACAATCCAACTCTAGAAGGTCACGTGCAGTGCACGTGACCCCCTGGCACATTTGTTGTTCCGCCCCTCGTCTGTTCTGGTAATTACTTTTAGGTCCCCCATTGCACTTTTGTTATTTATTTTGTTTGCATCTGTACCCATGTCTTTGTCATTCATTTCAGACCTCTACATTGCAATATTTTATTTATCAAAAATTAGCATATTGTTTCTAATTTAATTCTCTATCTGGACATATTGTGGATATTTTCATGATTGATGGGTAATTAATAAATAATTGTTTTGTGGAAATTTGCAAAGTTTACCCAATTTGTGCTTTAAAGTTTGTAATTGACTAACCGGTGCCCTAAAAATCCTCGAGAAATCACATATTGTAGAGTTAATTGTGCTTGACATTGTGCCCAAAAAGATTTGCATTATCATGCATATTTTGCTCTGTAAAAATCATTTTGCATGTTTCACTATTTAATTTTTAATAGGTATTTAATCTCACATTTTTGAGGTTTAGGATTTTTCTGAGATTAATCACCTAGTGATAGATCTTAGATAATTTTGATCCTCGAAAATAAGTAGGTTTAGTATTTATCATAATTAAATATTGAAAATCATTTTGTTTGCATTTAAAAATTCATAAAAAAATTCATTTTGCATCCAAAAATTCCAAAAAAAATTAGAGTGCATTTATTTCATCATAATCTACATTGTAGCCAAGTTTCGTATTTTTCAGACATCGTTTGAACATAGCTGATATTTTAGTCCCTAAAATAGACCAACATTGCATCTCGCATCCCTTATTTGCATCAAAAATTCCAAAAAAAAGACTGCCTCGAAATCCGTGCAACCCTTTTGATAAACATAACTCCAGGTTATTCCTTTGCCTCCTTGTGATCGACCTTGGGACTTGCCCGAGTAAAATAAACATAAAAGCACTCGATTAAAAATTTATTAAATACTTGTGGTTATTTCTTGACTGATTCCGATCGCCGCCTACAACGAACGAGACATTATTATTTTCACATACGAAAATTAAAAACCACTTCTTAACTCAGCATTTCCGGAATCGTCAGATGGCGCCGTTGCCGGGGAGGCAAACGGCTTAGTTTTGTGTTTTGACATTTTTCGTTCGATTTTCCGCATTCGGGTAGTCTGACCCCCGAATTTTCCATTGTGAATACCATTCTATTTCCGCATTTATTTCTCATCATTTATTTCGCTTGTCCTATTTTTTGAGTCACTCTCTAACATCCTCTCTCTTATTTTTCTTGCGAAATACCCGGCGTACGTGGAGCGATTTTCAAGAAACCGATGCATCTTCACCGATATCCGAGAAAGCCGCAATTAATTTAAGATCGAGTCGAGTCGTGAGAGAGCGTAGAGTCCAGACTTTTAATTTCTGCAAATTTAAATTTCTGCTCATTTATAGCGGTGTCCGTTTGGACTCTCGCATGTGTAAAAAAAGACCTTGAACTTTTCTGTGGTGTGATGTGGCATGTTTCACTCTCCAGCGAGGGTGGGGCCCGACTTGAGTGGTGAATAGGATAAACCTGCACATACGGTTCTCAGAGCATTTATATTTTTGATTGTGCTCGTAGGACTTAGGCCACACTGCACTTTAATTGAGACGCACATTAGATCGTTCAACTTAGCCAAAAATTTAAATCAATTCTTGCCCACTAATAGAACTTTCTGCTTAGGTGTGGTTTTCATCGGCTTGCACGCATTTAGAATAATTTTTTAAATTATGTATTGCATCCCACATGGAGATTGCGAGGAAGCACTGTAAGTCTTCTAACTGAGCATTCATCATAGTTTCCCGCGTGCAAAGGCTTTTCTCGAATTTCTCCCTCTTATTTTATCACATAATTTTAAAAGGAAATTGGGACTGAACGGTAGACGTGTATTTGTGCTCATCTAATTTTTCAATGATCTCCTCATTAAAATTGGGACTGCTTAATATAGCCGATTTCAAAATAACCCATAAAATCAAGAATTTCTACCGGAGAGCAACCCCGACCTTGAATGTTTCTATTTTTCTGAGTGAGCAAGAGATGACACTTAAGGCTAGAGCCCAAATCCGAAATTTCAGCTCGCTAAATTTTTGTCAAGATTGATTTATCACCAACTAAAATTGAAAAGATAATAGCCGAACTCTTACGGCTTCATTGTGTGCATCGGTGAACTCAGGGTTTGAATTGTGTTTGCATTGGTGTGCGTGAACCGATTTCGAAGATCAACAACCGCACTTTTGATAAAATTTCTCTTGACTATCCTGTGCAATCATCTCTCTCCTTTCTTGATTTAAAATTCACCATGGAATTCTTGATCAATAACTCTTGCGGACCCAACCCCTATTCCTTTCAGCTCTTTCAAAAATAGCCGAACGTTTGTCCGAGAATCCATCAGAGCTATACTATGAAAATGAATTCGTATCGGTTAGACCCAAAACACCTCCCCCTCAACCACCAATAAATCCATCTCCCTCTGCTAAACCGACCTGTTTCATGAATGACAACCCTTTGTATTCAGAGCAGACAAACCAACAAATGATTGAGGGTTCTACTTCTTCATTTATCAATCCTCTTTACTCTGATCATACAATTCATCCTTCATATTCGGTAAATGTCAATCCATCATTCATGGGAGATGATAACTACATGATCGAATTGAACACTTCTTCACTTCTTCCATCGATCTTGAACACCAATGAAAAATCATTATCTTGGATTAAACATAACAACCTCCTCTTCACTCATACAGAGGATTGGGCCGACCACATAGGAACACATCAAGCCTGTATGCTGACTCCACAATATCAAGGTCCGACCACTCAAAGAATTGAACTCCCCTTGGATCAACTCCACATACCTAGACCATATGAGCAGTCACCTTCTATGATTATTGAGGAGATACTTTCAGAAAACGATGATCGTATATCGGATATTTCAAGAGACCCCTCTCCTAGTACATATAGGAAAATGGAAGAGGACATTCAATTACAAAAACATACCCCAACTGCTCCCGTACTTGGTCATGAAGAGATTTTGGAGAATATTTTGAGGATGAATAAGAAATTTGATTTAATGGAAGATAGATTTCAAGAACTTGCCGACCGATTAATTTTATTCTCTGGTAGCTCGGACATGAAAATGAACAAGGAAATGATTGGATCTGAGACTGAAAATTTTGAGGATATTCAAGAATCTAGGGATGATTCCGACAATATCACTTCCGCATATTATTCCCCTAGAGATGACTATGCCACTAACTCTCAATCTGAACACCCGAACCCCTGTTTATCTGAGGAACACACCACACCCCCACACCACACAAAAAATACCAAAAAATGAAAATATTTAAAAATCACAAAAAACTGAAAATACAGATAATTTCATAAAAAATGAAACTGAAGACGATCTGAGGAATTTGGATCCGACTGTACGGGAAGCAATGGAAAAACGCTCGATGTTTGAACTTCCCTTTATACAGGCCATTGAACACTTTCCCGACCTCAAAAGATTTTTAATGGACAAATTGATGAATAAGAAGTCGGGTAGGATACGAACAAAGACCGAGAGACATATCTTGTCAATGGCTTCCTCCTTGATGTTGAGGAGAAAAACTAAGAGCCGCATAGTGAAGCGGTTGCCCAGATTTGACTGTGAAATCAAAGACACGATTTTCACCCATGCTCGGATTGATGACAATTCACCAATCAATATTCTCCCGACCTCTGTATTTCACGAACTCAAACTCGGACCGATTCGGAAGATACGAGAGATTATTCAATTGGCGGACCGATCGATAAAACGGCCGAGAGGAATCATTTCTGTCATCATCAAATTCCAAGGTGCTCCGCTCAAAGTAGAATTCACGATCATTGATATTGAGCATCAAGGAGAATTCACCCAGTCTCCAATCATTCTCGGAAAGCCATTCTTGGCATTGGCCAAGGTAATTATTGACTGTGAGACTCGGGAAATCAATTTCACAGTATTGGAAGTACTTAGATCTGACCATATCTTTGAGGAACCACGATTTTCTGAGGTAACCCACGAAGTCCCCGACAACCGTAACCATGAAACGATAGAAGAGCCCTATCCTGCAATCACACCTGAGATAGCGGTTGTTGATGAGACTATTGGTTTAGAGAATCTCCCCCTGCTCCATTCCCAGCCGCTCTCACCATGGAGAATCATGTATACGAATCATATGATCCGGAGACTTATGCATGGGCACACCCTGGGTCAACCTACTCTGACTACATGGATTATATCAACTCGACACAGGAATGCTCCAACATCGAATCAATTGAGAAAGAACATGCAGAGACTCTCCCCCGTATTTCAATTCCCGCGGATCTTAAAATAGACAAATACTTCTTGTATGATCCTGAGACATATGCATGGTCACACCCTGGAGCAACATTTTCTGAATATCTTGACCAAACCATCCCGAATCAAGAGTGCTCAAACATACAAGAGACTAAGAAAAAGCACGCAAACCCCACACCGACCAAGGAGAATTCCAATGGCTATTCATCTGGATACTCAAGTGAACCGACATCTTCACGAAGAAATAAAAAGAGAGTCACCTTTGACCTTTTGGAAGAGGAATCATCTGATGGTCCCTCATCAGGTCCAGAAAAGGTAGTCTACATGAGTGAAGTCCGTTCGGCAGCTCTAAAGCCATATATTCGCAAGGATCCAAAATTCAATTCTCGTTGGACAACTCCCGTTCCTAACTACTACTCATCCAAAGCTGATGCTCCTGCCCTCTTCAAGTACACTGGAATTCTTTCGTATGAGCTGACTGAGACCAGTGCTTCAGAGTATTCATCTGAGGACAAACCGATTGACCCCAAGAAGGAACGAATTCTAAGGAAACAACTGAGGAAACAAAAAGACATGAATACTTGGAGTATGTCCACCTTCAAATACTACTCTTCTGAGGATAATTCTGATGATGGATATCTTTCATCCGACTCAAACACTTCATCCACTATCCATCATGATTTTTCTGAGGATGACACTGACAATAGTTGGGAATCATATGCTTCATCTCCATCTCATCATTACGATCTCCCACCGCAGGCTCACAAAAAGATCAGCCGAAAATCGCCTTAATCATCGGCTACCCGCCCTCCCTCCCAACCACATCGGCCCCCTTGCACAGCTTCTTCCTCTACTTAGGACAAGGCCTAAGTATAGGGGGGGACCGATGCCATCTGTATATACCACTTCTCTCATCACACTTCTCCTTCTCCCAATCGCTCCATTTCCATACTTCTCTTATACTTAGGCTGACCAGAGCCTAAGTATAGGGGGAACCGACACTCATTTGTATATACTCTCCCCATTCACAAATCATGATCACCTTTTTCCACTCTTCTCCTTAACCCGTTGTATATAAATTTTTGACTCTTTTTCGCTTAGCCCGAGCTATGTTTCATTACGCTTCTTGTGCTCTGAGGACACAGCACTCGCTAAGTATAAGGGGGTTTGTATATATACTGTGTATATATTTTAGCCATACCTCGTACTTTCGCGTAAGTCTATATGTATTTACGGGGTGGGTTACTAATTTGAAAAAAAAACACAAAAAAAACACAACAAAGAAAAGAAAAGAAAAAGATTTTGCCACTAACACTGACTTTGCCCAAAAATTTTGAAAATGGCTTCTTATTTCATCTTTGCATACACACACGCACAAAAAAATGTCTGCATTTCACACACCTGCACTTCATCCAGCATCACATTCATTTGCATCTATGAAAAGTCATTGGGTTCTAAACTGAGTTATGAGCCGAAATCGAGAGTGGTCTGGACTTGACCTTAATCCACCTAATTTTTATAGGAACTTCACCGAGAAATAGGATTTTAAGAGCTTCAGGTCTTTTGACTTAATTCTTTAAGTTCCACATGACAATGTGCAGCGTTTGACTCTTAGTGTCTAACCTGGTCTCTTCATTCTGGATACAACTCTGGAATAGGGAATTAATTTGTACTCTAGCACTATGCACTTAGCTCAACTCAGACAGGATGTTGGAAGACTGTGTGAGTCTCTTTTCTGGTAGCGTGGAAATCTAAAGACTGGAGTACAGGTTGAAATAAAGCTTCGGAAAAGGGATGGACGACTGGGCACAATTTTTTCTAAGACCCCAAAAAATGTACGGAATAAAAAGATTCTATATCCGTAGGGGCAAAACAAGATCCAAGCAGAAACCACCAAATATTCCAAATACAAAAAAGCAACTACCAAATAAAATCCGACCAAAAAGGTCCAAGCTTCAAGAAAACCTGCAGATCTTGATGGAGAACCGGCTACACTGGCCATCTTCACAAGGAGAGGTGACTACACCGGCAACCCTCCAGTTCTTTTCCCCTTCTTCTATCTTCTCTCCCAATTCGATTGTGAACACAGCACGACAGACCTTAGAAGGAAATACCAGACTCCTCGAGGACGAGTTACTGGAGAAGAGAGGAGCATGGTAGTCTGACATTCTAGATGGGAAGAGCTAAACCCTTCACACACACGAGTCGGTTATTCAATGTTCATAGGGTATACTTTGGGAAGAGGATTGATCTGAGATGACTTCTGAGCTGAAACTGTGACAATGATGTGTAGAACTTGAGGGTTGTTGTTTTTAAAAATTCTAAGTCTCACAGAAGTTCCGACACACTAATAATCCAAAGGTCGAGTTTAGTTTCATTTTCACCTTCATCTCATGGTCTTGGTATGGAACCAATCTCATTTCACTTCATGGCATTTCTTTTTGATGCTCAGGGACGAGCATGTTTTAAGTACAGGGGGATGATGAATCTCGGATTCATCACTCTAAATCTCATTTATTAAGCTCCAATCACTCAAAATCAACAGCATATCTGCATCTATTATGCATAATTAGCATTCATGCATGTTTTCATAAGATGGTATTTTATTCATAATTTCTGCACAAAATAAGAAGACAAAAATCCAAGCCAAATTTGACCTGTAAATAGCCTAACTTCCCGGATTTTTATCTCATTCATGCTAACTTTGAATAACCCAAAACTACTTCCACTGTGTACATATCACTCACAAGAATAAATGAAAAATACAAAAAAATCACTAACCCAAATAAGTGGACCAAAAACCCCAACCCTAGTTTCAGGATTTTCGGACTAAAAGCCATATATCTTCCCAATCCAGTGTCTGATTTGATCCTACTCACTTTTGAACTAATGTACATTCAATTATCTTCAAAACAAGACCAAGTTCAAGTGAATAGGAGCTCATATGTGAAAGTTGGATTTTGGGCCTCTTTTGTACATTGTATATTTTAGCGGTTTTCTGACCTATATTATATGTATATATTTTCTTAATCAATAAAATTCCAAAAAAATAGATTTAGATGTCTTTTATTTCTCTATATTTTTTCGGATTTTTATCTTGTTTGAAAATAACAAAAAATACAAAACCCAAAAATCAAGGTATTCTATGTACATGGGATACCCCAAAAAAATCACTTTTTACATTTGACCGATTTTGGCTTTGACGTCTTCATTAAAGTTGTAGATCTCGTCGAGACGAGCATTTTTTGTGAAGGAACATTTTCGATCCGAGGTCTATTGCTAATTTTTATCGATTTTACAAAGTTTTTTATTTTCGAATTTTCTGGTGCTGACACGTGGCAGCCCCAGAGGCCGCCACGTGTCAGCGGTTTTTGGGCTTTTTAAATATTCGTTTTCATAAAAAAAATATAATAGCCGTACGTGCATCGCACGTGCACTGCCCCCTTCTCCCATCCTGCGCTATGTGGCGTCCTAGAAGCCGTTCGATCAGCAGCCGATCGAACGGCCCCTGCTCTTCGTCCTCCTCTGGCGCCGCCTCCCCCCCAAACCTCGCAACGGCCGCCGCCTTCCTCCGTTATCCTCGCAACCGACCTCCGCCGTTGACCCCGCTCTCTCCGCAACTACCCCCGTGGTCTCCGCTCCAGCCAACCACCTCCGCACTCTTCGTGACCACCGACTCCCGCTCGACTAACAACGCCATCGTCGTCCTCTTCTTCGTGCCCTATTTAAAAGCCTCGACCACCCCTAGTCCAAGGCAACCACCGGTTGCATTACATCGCGACGAAGCTCGGTGGTGACAACCCGAGCTCCTCTTTCCTTCCCGACGAGATCCGAAGCCTCCCCCTGCTTTGTTACAGTGCGGCCTACTCCGCCTACTATCGTGCTCCAGTCTTCATCGGCTATCAAGCCCCCAATGATCATCAACAACGCCTACTCTCACAAACTACGTCTCCAGCCAACTTCGATTCCAGCAGCTTCTCACCAACGCATCTTCATCGAGCTTCACCTTCGTCATCGGCAACTCCATTCATCTTCTCCGACAACGCATCAACCCCACCTCCTCAGTCGCCTTCACCGACATCGACACCATCTCCGACGCAGAGCTCCCTCGACCACCTTCGTCCACGACATCGACAGCTCCGCCGACCACCACCGCACCGTCGGCTCACCTCCGCCTCGACGAGAAGCGCCAGACCGCCAGCGACCGGGCGTTAACCCCGAGGCTCCCCACGCACGTGCGAGGCACGTGCGCCGGGGGAGAACTTCAACCAGCCCCAGGGGTCACGTGTCTAGCACGTGATCCCTTGGTTATTTTGCAACTCCACCCCCAAAGGAATTCCCATTTGCACTTCAAACCAACTCCAGAAGGTCACGTGCAGTGCACGTGACCCCCTGGCACATTTGCTTATCCGCCCCTCATTGTCTCTGGTAATTACTTTTAGGTCCCCCATTGCACTTTATTTTGTCTGCATATGTACCCCTGTCTTTGTCATTCATTTCAGACCTCTACATTACAATATTTTATTTATCAAAAATTGGCATATTGTTTATCACTTAATTCTCTATGTCTGGACATATTGTGGATATTTTCATGATTGATGGGTAATTAATAAGTAATTGTTTTGTGGAAATTTGCAAAGTTTACTCTATTTGTGCTCTAAATTTTGTAATTGACTAACCGGTGCTCTAAAAATCCTCGAGAAATCATATATTGTAGAGTTAATTGTGCTTGACATTGTGCCAAAAAAGATTTGCATTAGCATGCATATTTTGCCCTATAAAAAATATTTTGCATGTTTCACTATTTAATTTTTAATAGGTATTAGATCTCACATTTTTGAGGTTTAGGATTTTTCTGAGATTAATCACCTAGTGATAGATCTTAGATAATTTTGGTCCTCGAAAATAAGTAGGTTTAGTACTTATCATATTGAAATATTGAAAATCATTTTGTTTGCATTTAAAAATTCATAAAAAATTCATTTTGCATCCAAAAATTCCCAAAAAAATTTACAGTGCATTCATTTCATCATAATCTACATTGTGGCCAAGTTTCGTATTTTTCGGACATCGTTTGAACATAACCGATATTTTAGTCCCTAAAATAGGCCAGCATTGCATCTCGCATCCCTTATTTGCATCAAAAGTTCCAAAAAAAGACCGCCTCGAAATCCATGTAAGACTTTTGATAAACACAACTCTAGGTTGTTCCTTTGCCTCCTTGTGATCGATCTTGGGACTTGCCCAAGTAAAATAAACATAAAACCACTCGATTAAAATTTATTAAATATTTGTGGTTATTTCTTGACTGATTCCGATCGTCGTCTACAACGAACGACACATTATATACGAAAATTAAAAACCACTTCTTAACTCGACGTTTCCAGAATCGTCAACCGTGTCTGACTTCCACTGAGCCTACAGCAGAGGAGGATGATTCTGAGCAGAGCAGAGACAGTCCATTCGAGCAGCCTTCTCCAGATCCAGTTTGTGAGCGAGAGTTCTCTTTCTCCCGTTGATGAATCCACATTTCATCATCTTTTCATCTTTATTCTATCATTTTGGCCTAAAAAACCCTAGCAAATGCCTGAAAATAGCACTAAATAGAGCAATTTAGCATTCATGCATATGTGTGTAAAAAGTGTATAAAATACCATTTTTAATGCCAAAATTATAAAATAAAGAAAAGAAAAGAAAAAGAATAAAATATTGTAAATATTTTATGACCCGAAACCCCGAGATCTAGGCATCTTGATGAATAGGTCGACAAGGAATAAAGTAGGGGGAGATAAGGGTTAAAATACAATAAAAATACCTTCTATTTCATTCCTTCTTTATTCATTTTGGGACCTATTTTTGGTTCCACTTTTTATGCATCAAATAAAGAAACGTTGTACATGAAAGTTGTAGATATTTTTATATAGAAAAATACAAAATTGATTTCACTGAAAAATAATTACAGATAAAAAGTTATGGTCTGAACAAAAATCCAGAATCCCAACTTCCCAGACCTGTATCTCACAAATGAAAACTCCAAATGCAGCAAACTCACCTTTAATTGTATATAGAATAAAATAGTCTATTTAATGGTGGTGGTTTCATATTTGGCGGAGCTACGGTTTGAAAGTTGAGTTTTGGACCCACATTGTATACCTGTACAGCTTAAAATATTCAATTTATTCTTTAATCATTATTTTTGTATTTTTATATTTTTATAATTTTGTGAATATTATTTATAATAATTATGTACACTAAAACAGGAATAAAAACCCAAATAAAACTCAAAATAAAAATAAATGTATATAAAATACACAGGTATTATACCTATATACATACCTATACAATACCTACTTATATTTTATTTAATATACAAAACATATCAATAAAATAAAATAAAAATATATTTATGTGTGTAAAAGTAATTTATAATTATATAAAATAATAAATAAAAATAGTAAAATTAAGATATGTAAAATAAAAATAAAAGAATAAAATACATTGGTAATATACCTATGTAGGGTGTAAAAAGCAACTTGTAAAAATATATCTCATAAAAATAAATAAAAATCACCATAAAATACTTCATAAAATTACAAATACTTTTTATTTAATAATTAAAATTTAATTAATTCATTAGCTATTTCAAATTGATTTTATAAGGTTTTTGCCAAGGAATTTTCTGGTTGGTCCACGTGGACCAACCAGAGAGCTCCATTGGTTGACCTCGGTCAACTCTCTGACCGAGGTCTGAATCTTGTCAGAAGTTGGTTTTGACCCCGGTTTCATCCATTTTTCGAGGACGCCTCGATCACCCTTTGGTGATGACATCTTCATGAAATATCTTCCTCGAACAATGGTGAATCACGCCCAAGTGATTCCTTTGGCTGTGGAGCACCGCATCAAGCTGACACCCTCCTTGAACTTCACGCCCTGACCACAGTTCAAAACCAAACCTCCCGACTTCACTTTGACCTTTGATCCTTCTTCCACCAAAGTTACCCGCAAACCCCGAGCCCATCGTGTTCCTGATGACAGCAGGAGTCGATTCGAGCCTGGGTTCACACTATTTGGTGTTGAATCGAAGAGATCCAGCCCCTCGCCGGAGCTTCGCCGCGACCTCCACCCCGACGTCTCTGGTGAGCCTCACCCCCTTCTCTTTCCATTCTCTTATAGCCTTAGCTTAGGTTAGGTCAGGTCTATAGCAGTTTCGCATTTGCTTTGGTTAATCGTCGTGATTCCCTCAATCGAACCAACGGCGGAGCTGAGCTCCGCCCGCCGTTTTCGGTTGCTCCACGCATCATCCCGACCACCTGTCGCCTCCGCCATCTTCCCCTTCACTCCGTCGCTCCGCTCCACCCATCCATCTCCCGCGATCTCGCACAGATCGAGCGACCGAGCTCCATTCTCCGCCGCCCGCCGGAGCTCCACGCCCGAGCCGCGCGCCACACCCATTTGACCCGAGAAACCCGCGGTTCGCCTCGCCTGGTTTTTGTGCTTCTCCCCTACAGGTCAGAGCCAAAGAGAAGGCTCCATCAAGCCTCGAAGTCCCTAGGAGCAGCTGCCCAGGTCACCTTCGCCGTCCGACCCCTTCAAGCCGTCTCAGGGCCACCCGAGACCTCCTTCAGACGCGGAGGGGCCCCAGGACCGTTTTGCCTTTGATCCTAGGGCCGGAGAGGTCGTGTGTCGGCCGTAATCACCCGCCAAAGCTCGCCAGGGGGAGTGTTCTTCGTGAACCTCTCCCCACCGTTGGATCAGGAGCCCCCCTCCAGGCGCACAGGAGCCGTTCGATCGCCTTCGCGTCCCGTCCGTCAGATCTTGGGCCGGGATCTAATCCGAGCCCTCCATTTGCGAAGTGTCATCGGAGGCTCTTGAGGCGCCACGTGTCAAGTGAAGCTCCCTCGGCCGCACGATCAGGCTCTTGGGTATTTTGCACTTTAAACCCAAGTGTTTTTGTATTTGCTTTTTAGCCCTCAAACTTTCATCTGTGTTTAAAAGTTTTCTAATAATTGCACTTAGGCCCCCGAACTTATTTTATTTGCACTTTAGTCCTCGGCCACGTCACCTCACGTGACTGGGGCACGTGATTTTGGACATTTTGCATTTTCAATCCTAAACTTTCATGTATTTGCAGTTATACCCCTGTACGTAGTAATTTAAATATATTTTGGGTTAATTGCACTTTGGCCTGCCGATTTCTAGTATTTGCAAGTATGCCCCTGTAAACGACAGATCACGTGTTTCGCACGTGTAATTTGGTGAAATTTGTGCTTAAAACCCCGGATGTTTCCAGAATTGCATTTATACCCCTGCTAGGCTTAGGATTTTGTGTGTTTGATCTATTTATTTCACGCATCATTAAAGGGCCAAAAATTCTCAAAAAATAGACTTAAGCTCCTGTTAACTTGCCATTGCACGCCATATTTTTATCTTTCATTTTTGTTTCATTTTATTATTTACTAAAAATCAAAAACTTGTTATTTCAGTACTGTCTAGCTTAGAAAATACCAAAAAATGGTAAAATACCTATAAAAATTCCAAAAAATTACATATTATGTATTTTAATCTATTTTAGTGTCAGTCCAAAAATCACTAAAAATCTCAAAAGAAAAACCTTAAAAATTCGAAAATACACAAAAACGTCAAAAAATATATAAAATCAGAGAAAACTCAGAAAAAAATAGAAACTCAAGTTCTGTAGGTTCCATATTTTATTATCTTTATTCTAAAAATAGTTTGGAAAATTTTGTGGCTGTTTGTTATTTTTAATTCCCATTTTACCCCCATCCAGTAGCTAATTCCCTGTTTCCCTTTATTTTGTTATTTAAAAATACCAAAAAAACATTCTGACAAATACCCAAAAATCACAAAAACAGTAAAAAATTATAAAAAGACCAAAAAGATTTTATTTTTGAATTTTTGATTATTTTTGCATATTTTTATAAATATTTAATCACCCCTTTTATTACATTGTTTTTTTATATTCCAATATTGAAAAAGAAAAAAATGTATAAAATATAAAATAAAAAAATCAGTAAATTAAAAATCAAAATACAAAAATATAAAATTAAAAATTAAATAAAAAATTAAAAAAAATAAAAACCCACAAAAAAATTTAGAGTGGCTAGGTAGTCTATTAGACAGAGGATTTGACTTTTGTCTTTACTCTGCACCTTTGTTTCCTGTGTTCGACCCCTACTTGCTTGCCATTGTACATTTTTAGTAGGGAATAATAAATTTTAATCCTTGCTCTTGATTGATTGATTGTGTGGGTTAATTGTTGACGAACGGGAAGGCTTGAGTAGTCGCATCAGCGATAGTGAGTCTGATTTGTCAGACCACTATTTAGCGGCTCTCGCATTCTCGTTTTTCACCCTGCAGATTTGACCGCATACACTCGGATACTTCAGAAGCCAGATATGCCAGCACCGACTTGTCCGGAGCTGAAACCACTACCAGTGTCGCTGAAGTATAGATTCCTTGCGGGTGAGCATGAGATGTACCCAGTCATTATCTCCGCTGATTTGACTGGAGAGCAAGAATCCCGTCTGATGGGGGTTCTTGAAAAGAATCGCAAGGCGATAGGATGGAGTGTAGCCGATCTCCAGGGGATCAGTTCAGCTCTGTGCTCTCACCACATCTATCTCGAGGATGAGGCAAAGCCGTCACGTGAGTTCCAGCGACTGCTGAACCCGAATCTGAGAGAGGTTGTCATGAAGGAGATCTCGAAGTGGAGGAGCGTCGATTTTATCTACCCCATCTCCTACTCCAAGTGGGTCAGTCTGTTGCATGTGGTGCCCAAGAAGATAGGCATCACTACTGTTGTCACGAAGTCTGGAGAGGAGATCGCTACCCGGGTACCCACTTCTTGGAGGGTGTGCGTGGATTACAGACGACTCAACCAGGCCACCAAGAAGGATCATTTCCCCCTTCCCTTTATTGATCAGATCATTGAGAGACTAGCAGGGAAGAGCCATTACTGCTTCTTGGATGGGTACTCCGGCTACAATCAGGTGGCCATTACGCCCGAGGACCAGGACAAGACTACCTTCACATGTCCCTTTGGGACTTATGCCTTCAGACGCATGCCATTTGGGCTATGCAACGCCCCTGCGACATTTCAAAGATGCATGATGTCTATCTTTTCGGACATGGTGGGGGAGTGATTGGAGGTTTTCATGGATGATTTCTCGATCTACGGCGACAGATTCGACTCCTATCTTGATTGCCTAGACCGAGTCCTTCAGTGATGCATAGAGGTTCACCTAGTGTTGTCTTGGGAGAAGAGTCACTTCATGGTGACTCAAGGGACGGTGCTTGGCCACATCATCTCCAACAGGGGCATGAAGGTTGATCCGGCCAAGGTGGGTGTCATTAGAAAACTCGATCCACCGTCCAACTTGCGGCAGTTATGGTCTTTTATGGGGCACGTCGGTTTCTACCGACGTTTCATTCATGATTTCAGCAGGACTGCCCGGCCGTTGACTGATCTGTTGACAAAAGACACTGAGTTCCTTGTAGATGATAAGTGTCTATCGTCATTCGAGACTCTCAAGAGCTGTGTCATAGAGGCTCCTGTTCTTCAGCCACCTGATTGGTCTCTCCCATTTGAGATCATGACGGACGCCTCCGATTTTGCCGTAGGGGTCGTGCTGGGACATAGGAGGGATGGAGTCCCATTTGCTATTCACTACGCTAGCCGTACATTGGATGGCGTACAGCGGAACTACACTGTCACTGAGAAGGAGATGATAGCTGTAGTTTTTGCCCTAGATAAGTTCAGATCTTACATCATTGGATCTAGAGTGACCATTTACACCGATCATACCGCCATCAGGTACCTCATGGCAAAGAAGGATGCCAAATCTAGATTGACCAGATGGATCCTTCTACTCTAGGAGTTTGACATAGAGATTAAGGATAAGCCTGGAGTCAAGAATGTGGTGGCGGATCATCTCTCCCGATTGGAGTATCTTTAGGATTCTGAGCAGATTGACCCTATTTGTGAGACCTTCCCAGATGAGGCGATCCTTGCTATCGCCTCGCTCCCATGGTATGTCGATCGATATTGTGAACTATCTTGTCGCAAGAAAGTTCCACAAGATTGGCCCAGACAGAAACTTGAGACCTTCCTCGCGAAGGCCAAGTTTTACCATTGGGAGGATCCCATCCTTTACCATGAGGGAGGGGATAGTATCTGGCGTAGGTGCATTCCTCAGGAGGAGCACCACAGCATCCTTACTTACTGCCACAAGCTTGAGGCAGGAGGACATCACTCAGGGAGGAGAACGGCACAGAAAGTGCTCCAATCCGGCCTATGGTGGCCTACTCTCTTCAAGGACTCTGATGAGTTTGTGAAGAGGTGTACCGACTGTCAGAGGATGGGCACTTGTGGACAGCGTGATATGATGCCGATGCAACCCATTCACTTCTGTGAGGTTTTTGATGCATGGGGCATGGATTTCATGGGTCCATTCCCTAGGAGTCAGGGATTTGAGTACATTCTGTTGGTCGTGGATTATGTGAGTCGTTGGGTTGAGGCCATCCCCGCACGAACCGCAGATGCTAGGACTGTTTGCAGATTTTTGAGGAAGAATATCATTTCACGGTTTGGGGTACTTAGAATGTTGATATCAGACGGGAGGTCTCATTTCGTCAACGACAAGGTAAAGGCCCTTGCTAGCAAGTTCAGCATAGACCATCGAGTTGCCACTCCATACCACCCTCAGACGAATGGTCTTGCTGAAGTGTCGAATAGGGAGATCAAGACTATATTGCAGAAAGTCGTCCGCCCTGCCCGAAAGGATTGGTCACAACTTTTGGACTCGGTCTTGTGGGCATATCGGACGTCTTTCAAGACTCCATTGGGTACATCTCCCTTTCACGTCGTTTATGGCAAGCCGTGCCATTTACCTGTTGAACTGAGACATAGGTCACTTTGGGTAGTTACAGATATACTTTTGGATCCAGAGAGTGTAGGAGATCAGAGGAGGACAGAGTTAGCAGCCCTGGAGGAGATTCGTGATATCGCCTTCTCAAACAGCATACATTATAAGGAGAGAGTGAAGGAGTGGCATGATTCTCATATCAGCCACAAGCAGTTTGAGTCAGGACAGAGAGTATGGTTGTTTGATGCTAGGCTTCGATTAATTCCAGGGAAGCTACAGAGCAAATGAAAGGGAACGTATTTGGTTAGAAAGGTGCATGACAATGGGAGTATTGATATATATGAGTTGTCTTCTGATGCTACCTTTCGAGTGAACGGCCATCGGCTCAAGCCATATCTAGATCATGAGTCGCGGGTCGTTGATGTTGCCCCTATTCACTTTGCGTGAGATGTGGTTTCTTGACTCACATCTAATGCATCTCACGCCTGATTATCATTGTTCTTCCGACCTGTATAGATCCAGTTGTTCATATCACTCTATTCTTTAGTCCCACATCCCTTCTCTCATCTTATGATTTTGCTATACTTAGGGTGTACTTTACCCTAAGTATAGGGGGGATGTCGGACTCTCGGGTATTCTTTTGATTATTTCTACCCATGTTTTGCTGCCTATACTTAGGGAAATTTCACCCTAAGCATGGGGGGGTAGACCCTGTACATCATTCACTCGGATTTCCCTTTATGTACAGCTTGTTATACTTAGGATTACTTGATCCTAAGTATAGGGGGAGACACCGAGTTCTCTTCATTCTATTCTTTGATTTGTCTTTGCACATACCACTCCTTCTCACTTCCCTATACTAAGAATGAGTTATGTTTTCTTCATCGCTCTTGATCACTCTGAGGACATCGTTCGAGCTAAGTATAAGGGGGTGTACATATTGCATATAAACTTTAGACATAACTCGTACTTTGTGTGAGTGTGTAAATAAATAAAAATGGCTAAAAATCCATAAAAATTTAAAAAATTTTCCCTTGTATATAAAATTCTTCTTGCACATACCTATCTACTTATAAAATTATTTTTGTACAAATGATTGTAAAATCTTGTTGTGTAAATAGTGTGTAAATATTTTCTTATCAAAATTATGTATATAGTACAAAAATTTTCCAAAATGTTTTGAAAATCAAAAGTTTGCAAAAACCTTGTGTAAATTTGTGTACATATTTTGCAAAACTTGCATTCATGCATACATTCATGGTTTCAAAACATTTTTCAAAAATTTTGCATGTGAATAGTTTGTAAATAGCATCTTTGTAAATACTTGTATAGTTTTTCCTGGATTATAGTTGACATTTAAACTAGCTTGGAATTAAATTGGAAAATGGAGCTTGATTAAGATCTTAATCCACCTAATTATAAGAGGAACCTTATAGGGCTTAGGGTTAAGGCTTTTCAGGTCCATTGGGACTTAATTCTTTGAGTCCACTAGGCTATGATCACATGTCATCTCAATGAGCCTAAGTAGAGCACTTAACAACACAGGCATGACTCTCAGAGACAATGGCTTTACTTGCACCAGCACTTTGCACCTAGCTCTCCATGGATGAGGTGGTGAGGAGGCAGTTTCCTTTGGCTTGGGGTAGCATATGAGGGTAGTACTTCTAGGCGGAACCTCTCTTCTTCTTATAGTGAAGGAAGTGCGTCTCAACTTGGTCTGGTGGTTATGAAGTCTAAAGACAGAAGCCGTGGATTGCAATAAAGCTTCAAAAGAGGGATAGTCTATTGGCTCAAGAGGAAAAACTCCTTGTATATATGCTGCACCATGTAGATATGTTGTACAGTTGCACAAAAAATGTGCAAAAGAAAAGAGCTCCAAAAAAGTGGTGGGTCGGATTGAAAATTTAATAATCCCACCGGAGTGTATATAGTTAAATAAAGCAAAAGCTTATGGTATACATGTTCCAATCTCATGAAGCTTACAACGGGAGACTCAGCTACACTGGTTAGAGATCCCAAGGATACATGGCTACACTGGCCATGGTCCATTCTCTTCTTCCCCCTCTTCTTGAGCCGGTTGCACTTGAACTTAGAAGGGAATACCCCGCTTCTCGAGGAAAGAGTTGCTAGACCGAGGCATTAGAGTTATCGGGTTGAGGGAGGTTGTCATTTTGCTACTTTTGAGGTGGAGAGCTATACCTCATATACACTGTACAAGGAAAGATTCATGGTCTTCAGGGTTTGTGTATGTAAACTTGTTCTGATCTGGATTGTTGAGGTGTCTTGACTATAGATTAGTGGATCTTAGAGGCTGTTAAGTTTTCAACCTAAGACCAAATAAGGTTCCGACACATTAATAATCCAAAGATCTGATTGAGCTCCATATTTCAATTTAATGAAGGCAAGTTTAATTATCAGCATTGATCTATGCATTTTCCCTCTTTTTCTTTTTCCTTTTTCTTTTTCACTTCTTTTTCAAATAAGTGTTTGCTAAGGGACTAGCAAAGTTAAGTATAGAGGGGTGATGAATACCCATTCATCACTCTTTATTCTTTTATTTTAGCTACAAAACCTATGCAAAACACATTGTATATTCATGTAAATAGCAATAATTATCAAATTGCATGCATCTCGTAAATATGCATATTTAGCATGTTTTTTGTATAAATAAAAGAATAAAGAAATAAAAGAAAAAGAGGGAAATATTTAGAATAAATATTGAGTGACCTAATCCCAAGGGAGGGCTCAGCATGGGCCTGACCGCAAAAGAACCAAGTAGAGAGAGATAAGGAAGCTCATGTATGTACATAAACCTATGTATATAAATAAAAAGTATTTTCCTCTTATTAAAAATAAAAATGTGTGCTTATTTATTTGTACATATTTGTAAATATAAAATTAAAATAAAAATGGGAAAAACAATAAAAATAAAAATAAATAAAATTCCCTTCATCATTGTACATAGACCATGTGTATAGAATAACTTATCTATTTATTTTTTCCTTGTAAATAAATAATTAAAATACAATAAAAATATTTTCATATTCCACATTCCATAATGTCAATAAATAAAATAAAAATCATAAAAATAAAAATAAAAATAAATAAAAAGAACTAAAATAAAAACCAAAAGCCACCTTGCGTATATACCATGTATACATGTAAATAAAAGTTTTTATTTCACCTATGTAAATAAAAAATAAAAATAAAATAAAAATATTTTTATTCCAAATTTTATTCTGTAAATAAATAAAATATAAAATTGGAATAAATGTATAAAAATAAATCATTAAAAATAAAAAAAATAATACATGTATATACTCGTATATAATAATAATATAATGTAAATACATAATTTATATTTCAAAAAATAAATAAACATCACAAAAAATAATTTGAAAATAAATAAACATTTTTCATGTTTTAAGTTTTTCGAAATAAGGTGATTTACTATTTTATATTGAATTTCCAAGTATTTAATAAAAGTTGCATTCTGATTGGTCCACGGGGGATTGTTGACCCCCGGTCAACTCTCCCCCGCGGACCTCTTTCCCCGCGGATCTCGCAACCGACCCGACTTCTTCCAATTCTCGCGTGATGACCCGAGCTCCATTCTCTTAAACCCCAGGTCCTACTCACAGTCCCTGCATCCAAGACCTGACACCATGCCTAGGGGTCCGTGCTTCACCAAGCCGGACCCATCACTTTCTTCCCAGACCTGCAGGGGTATATAGCCCCACTTCCGCCGCACAATTCCCTTCATCCTTGGCACTGCTCCTTCGTCCCAGGACCTCCATCTCCTTCCATTGAGTGACAACTTTGCGAGGGTGGTGTTGCAGAGAGGAGAGGACACCGTTAGCCATCGATCCGGCGACGTCTGCCGCCGTACGTCGCCGCGAGGAGCGCTCAGCCTCGGAACTCGACGCTTCCTCGAGGCCAGGACCCCCAGAGCTCTGCAAGCTCATCCCTAGTCGAATGCATCCGCCAGGTAGACCCGATTCCCCTTGGTTTCCTTTAATTTCATCTTACGCCCGATTCGCTCCGTCGCCGTTTCCGACCGATTCCACCCGCTCCGATCGTCGTTCCACTCATCTGACCCGACCATCACGACCATGAGACCTCTCTCCACCTTCTGCACCCACGCACCCACCTTGGCTCGCCCCGGAGCCAAGTCCCGACCTCCAACGTCGTCGCCTCGCCGGAGGTCTTCCATTCCGACGCACCCGACCATCATTTCGCCCCTAACCGGGTCGAGGCAGTTTGCCCTCGACCTAGGAAGCTTCCTAGGCTGTTTTGCAGGTGAATGCAATCCATCTGAGGGTCGCGACATTCGAGCCTAGGAGCTTTGCTCCTCCGACGTCGCCCGGACGCTCCGGTGGTCTCCGGTCTCATCGGAGGTGTCCTTCAGCTGCGGAGCACCTTGGCGAACACGTTCCACCTTCCAGCAGCTCCAGAGGAGGTCCTCAGCGCGCACAGGAGGCCGACGAAGTTCGCCGGTGTCGAGTTCTTGGAGGACCCTCCTCCGCCGTCCGTTCCGCCTCGAAGCTCCAGATTTAATCCAGACCGTCTATCTGAGGAGCAGCCGCCTACCGCCCGATCCTTCTGAGGCGAGATCGTGACCGTTGATCTAGAAGAAGGGATGCCCTTGCTCCAGCACTGTCAGATCAGCCATGTGGCATGCCCCCATCCCTCCGATAATAAGGGGTAATTTATACTTAGGCCCCTGTCATTTTGTTTTTGCAATATAGACCTGTAAATATTTTAATTAGTTGTTTTTACTTTGGAAAAATTGCACATCATACCTTTATGTTTCAGACATTTTCATTTTAGTACTTATTATTGTGGACCACGTGCATCGAAACGTGAGGTTGTGGTGAAGTTGCATATTTTATCCTATATTCCTTGCTTGTTAATGTTTGCATTTATATAAATAGGAACTACACATATACCCCTCCGTGCCTGAAACATGTACCTTGCGCATGATTTGTTGAACAATTTGCACGAGGGTCCTGAGTTTTCTCGTATTGTTATTGTTTGGCCCCTGTAACTAGTTTCTATTACATTTAGATCCCTGTGAACTGGGAGCCTTTGTTTGATTTAAATAAAATATCAAATCAAACCCAAATTGCGTAAAATTCTAATACGTGGCTCCTGCCACTGTGTAAAAAATTCCCTAATTTTTGGGTATATTTTTTAGGCTTTTTCATATTTTTAAAAATTCAAAAACAACACTTTTTCCTTCTGTCCAGATTAGAAAATCATAAAAAATATAAAAGCTCTTTTAAAATTCTAAAAAAAATAGGATTTGTTCATTTTGTTGTGTTTGATTTTCTCTGTGATTTTTGTTATTTTTGGATGTATAAAAACCTTAAAAATTAAAAAACCCTTAAAAACATATAAAAATTCTAAAAAATTATAGAAAACCCCAAAAATAATAAACTTTTTTTCTGAATTTTACTTTTTGTTTGTATTTTCATAAAAATTACCTTCAGACTGATTTAGATCCATTTGACATTTTTTATGGGTCTTTGAAGCCTAGCTGGACAATTTGCCATTGTTTTTGCCTTCTTTGATTTTTAGAAAATTCTATAAAAAATTTAAAAATCTCAAAAATTCACCAAAAACATTAAAAAACTTAAAAAGCATAAAAATATTTTTTTGAATTTTTGGACCCTTTTTTAGTGTTTAAATAATTGGTTGAAGTTGCCTTGTTTTGCCTTTTTATTATTTTCCTTCATTACTAAAAATCCAAAAAAATATAAAAATAACTAAAACCACCAAAAATACTTGTTTTTGCTTTCTTTATTTTTAGACTACTTTGTAGGCCGCAAGGCCAATTCGTGCTCCCTGAGTCCGACCTGGGTGCTACACCAGGCTAATCTCATAGCCAAGACCGCTATTTTATTTTGATTGTTTGATTTCTCTATTTGGTGGTCTAGTCTCTATTTTTTCTTGATTGACTTATCTATATCCGAGATCCAGGTCACAACGACCCTTGTTCACCCGAGTCTTGGTGAGATTACAGTCATCAGCTATCTTCATTGATCTCCATCCATTGCAGGAGAGCTCAAAGGGGGAGTCATCCCCTTCTGGCCTTGCAAGGCATCGATGTATATGTGTAGTAGCTGGAGATCGAGGAGAAGTGATCGCCGTCATCGCTTGCATCTGAATTTGGGGAAGAAACCCAAGAACACTCGAGCTACAATCTTGCGATGCACGATAGCAAGGGATGACCCAGATCAGAAAGCTCTATCTAATCCCAGTCGCAACTTTTATGAATCAATGTGAAAATTTCAAATAAGCCTCATGATACTCCAAATATAATTCGTGCCTCCAAGATTTATCATATTTACAGTTAGGTCCCCTAACCAGGGACGTAAGTGTAAGGTTCCAAGTTATTTCCTTACAATTAGGTCCCTGACCAAGGACCTAATTGAAAGAAAATTCATTTCTTTTATTGTATTTATGTACACATTAGACCTTGAACTTTTTGGATGCTTGTGAACCTTTGGACATCATCCTAGCGTAATACTTTCTCTTTATTTTATTTTGCATCAAATTTCGAGGAATTTCTTCACATTTCTAGTTGGGATTTTATTTTTCATTTTTCAATCCATTTTGGTTTTTTGTGTTCTTTCTTGAGCCCACAGCTCGAGTGATTCATATACTATATAGTATCATTATTTTCTGTCTTTCTCTTGTATTGTTAATCCCCAACAATTTTTTCGATTTATTTATTCTTGCACCCATTGCTCTCATTCTTTCAATGTAGATTTCAAATCTAGCTTCTAAATTCATGTATGAATATATGGATGCAATGATCCAGCTATTACATTTTCTTTCATTCTGATTCTTATTCAATTTTCTTCCTAGTTGATGTAGATGTATCTTAGTATTAAATATTTTCACAGGTTTCTGATATTAATCCTATTTGGTCGAAGCATGTGGATACTGAATCCTTTAATTTAGTTTTGTATTAAATGAAAAGTATCTATTACATTTCCCAAAATATTGATGAACAACCTTTTTAATTTATCCGATATATTTTACATTGTGTTTAATACCTTACAATATCAAGCAACAACTGTCACTACATTTGCACACACTCTTATAGATCGTTTGGATCCATAAATGTTCATAACTTGTAAGATCATTTTCTTTCCATTAATTTGAAATCATGCATAATATTTTACTTTTGTATGCATTGTATTATAAATTTATATCAATATAATGTGGCCACTCATTCCTCACAATATCACAAAATATATACATTAGTTTGAAAGCGTGTATGGTATTTTTCTTTTGTAATCATTTTATTACAAATTTATTACAATCGTAATGCAACAATCATGTTCACATTCCTTGACATAATACATCACACAATAATAGTCCTACCATTAAAATTTGATCTTTATATTTTAAATTTCTACTTGGATTCCTACAATATAACTTAGATTCTCCCTCCATTCATTCTTTCACACTCCTGCAAAATATGAGTATCCATAATCTCTAATACCATTTACAAAACATTATATATTTCCAATTTGAAAATACTGATTGTATTTTAATTTTTATACATGTTATATTACAATTTGAAATATGAGCACACACCTTCCTTTTTAGAAAACAAAGGCCATATCGGTTTCAACATGTTCTAATTCATCCATATCATTTTTACATCTATATGCAATATACTACAATATTTCACATAGGCATTCCTATAGGGAGATCAACGATCCATATTTTCTCCACATCTTGTAAAACTATTTTGTACTTTTAGGATTGAAATTACTGATTTAATTTAACATCTATATTATGTATCTTATAATATATTCAAACACAAATCCCTAATAGAAAACAAAAGCATATCTCATTTTTTAATTTATCAGCATCAATGAATGCCTTTTATTTACATGATTCAATATCATCTCTCAATACATCTCAATAATTCACATTCAACTTTAATTCTATTGTTTATCCTTTTTACCAAATATGTCCAACACTCTATGGAACAACATTTCACAATATTAGTTATCAAATAAATGGCAATGCAATTTTTTGGCAGATATTCTTAGAAACCATGTTTTTATGTTTTTATGTGTAGTGTTTTGATTTAAATGTTTAGTGTTTCATTTCTATCCATGATTTATTTTAGGTGAACCTATATCCTCGTCTCATGTTCACGGTCATACATGACAACCAATTCCTGACATTAATATGGTTTTTGATTTTATTGAGTACGACCACATTTATTATGAATCATATGCCGCTAAAGTTAGATTTAACATAGGTAAAAGTAGTACAAAACATAGAGTTGATATAAGAACAAAGCATAAGACTCTTGTATTCAGGTGCTTTATTTGTTGGAAAGAAGGAAAATCAAGAATGTCTAGGTCAACAAGAGAAGTGCCTTCAGGTGATAGTGATCACAATGATGAAAATATGTTTGAAAGAGAAGAGAGGTGTGTTGGGATTGTTCTTACTGTTTGCAAAGCCATGATATCAGTAAAATATAGATTCGATGAACATGATTGGATTATAGTTTTTTTCATGAGGAACACTATCATAATCTTGTATCACCAAGCAAACGTAGATACCTTCATCCCAATTTTTGAAGGTAGCAAAAATGTTGACTAAACAATGATAGATGTACAAATCGTTGCATCTAAAAAATATGCATTTTTAGACAATGAATACATCAAAAATAACAATTGGTGGCATACTCTTGGATGTCTACGACCTCAATAAGGATGAGAGAAAGATGTCGTGATGATATGGAGCCAAGCTCATTTTAAATATTTTGCACAAATTGCAAGAAGATGACTCTTGATTTCATCTATTCATACTGAACCGATCAAGACAATTGGGTGATCCATAATCTTGGGATCAATTGTTTCTGGATTGATTGTGTTCCTATAGAAGATTATAAAATATATGGTAATACAATTACATTTGATACAACATATAGAACCAATGAATACAAACTGATTTTTGGTTCATTATGTGCTGTAAACCACCAAGATAAGACCATCTTCATTGGTAATGTATTTTTGAATAAAGAAACAACATAATCCTTTGTCATTTGACCAATTCATTGTAGCGGGTTGCAAGCATCCGATTTCAATAACTACAGATGAAGATCCAACCATATGTGTTGCAATCCGTCATTCATTTCCTGCTATTGTCGCCAAGTTCCGCACATGGTACATTGTGACAAAATTGAAACTCAAATTGGGACAAATCAAGGAATTTATTAAAGCCCTTAAAACATTCAACATGTTAGTTTGGTGGAGTGATTCGATAGAACATTTTAAATGTAGTTGGTCGCCCGCTATTGTTGAGTTTTGGATTGTCTGATAATGCAATGATCTAGCTATTACATTTTCTTCATTCTGATTCTTATTCAATTTTGTTCCTAGTTAATGTAGATGTATCTTAGTATTAAATATTTTCACAGGTTTCTGATATTAATCCTATTTGGTCGAAGCCTGTGGATACTGAATCCTTTAATTTAGGTTTGTATTAAATGTAAAATATTTATTACATTTCCCAAAATATTGATGAACAACCTTTTTAATTTATCCGATACATTTTACGTTGTGTTTAATACCTTACAATATCAAGCAACAACTCTCACTACATTTGCACACACTCTTATAGATCGTTGGGATCCATATATGTTCATAACTTGTAAGATCATTTTCTTTCCATTAATTTGAAATCATGCATAATATTTTACTTTTGTATGCATTGTATTATAAATTTATATCAATATAATGTGGCCACTCATTCCTCACAATATCACAAAATATATACATTAGTTTGAAATCGTGTATGGTATTTTACTATTGTAATCATTTTATTACAAATTTATTACAATCGTAATGCAACAATCATGTTCACATTCCTTGACATAATACATCACATAATAATAGTCCTACCATTAAAATTTGATCTTTATATTTTAAATTTCTACTTGGATTCCTACAATATAACTTAGATTCTCCCTCCATTCATTCTTTCACACTCCTGCAAAATATGATTATCCATAATCTCTAAATACCATTTACAAAACATTATATATTTCCAATTTGAAAATACTGATTGTATTTTAATTTTTATACATGTTATATTACAATTTGAAATCCGAGCACACACCTTCCTTTTTAGAAAACAAAGGCCATATCGGTTTCAACATGTTCTAATTCATCCATATCATTTTTACATCTATATGCAATATACTACAATATTTCACATAGGCATTCCTATAGGGAGACCAAGGATCCATATTTTCTCCACATCTTGTAAAAGTATTTTGTACTTTTAGGATTGAAATTACTGATTTAATTTAACATCTATATTATGTTTCTTATAATATATTCAAACACAAATCCCTAATAGAAAACAAAAGCATATCTCATTTTTTTTAATTTATCTGCATCAATGAATGCCTTTTATTTACATGATTCAACATCATCTCTCAATACATCTCAATAATTCACATTCAACTTTAATTCTATTGTTTATCCTTTTTACCAAATATGTCCAACACTCTATGGAACAACATTTCACAATATTAGTTATCAAATAAATGGCAATGCAATTTTTTTGGCAAATATTCTTAGAAATCATGTTTTTTATGTGTAGTGTTTCGATCTAAATGTTTAGTGTTTCATTTCTGTCCATGATTTATTTTAGGCGAACCTATATGCTCGTCTTATGTTCACGGTCATACATGACAACCAATTCCTGACATTGATATGATTTTTGATTTTATTAAGTATGGCCATATTTATTATGAATCATATGCCGCTAAAGTTAGATCTAACGTAGGTAATAGTAGTACAAAACATAGAGTTGATATAAGAACAAAGAATAAGACTCTTGTATTCAGGAGCTCTGTTTGTTGGAAAGAAGGAAAATCAAGGATGTCTAGGTCAACAAGAGAAGTGCCTTCAGGTGATAGTGATCACAATGATGAAAATATGTTTGAAAGAGAAGAGAAGTGTGTTGGGATTGTTCTTACTGTTTGCAAAGCCATGATATCACTAAAATATAGATTCGACGAACATGATTGTATTATAGTTTCTTTTCATGAGGAACATAATCATAATCTTGTATCACCAAGCAAACGTAGATACCTTCATCCCAATTTTTGAAGGTAGCAAAAATGTTGACTAAAACAATGACAGATGTACAAATCGTTGCATCTAAAAAATATGCATTTTTAGACAATGGATACATCACAAATAACAATTGGTGGCATACTCTTGGATATCTACGACCTCAATAAGGATAAGAGAAAGATGTCGTGATGGTATGGAGCCAAGCTCATTTTAAATATTTTGCACAAATTACAAGAAGATGACTCTTGATTTCATCTATTCATACCGAACCAATCAAGACAATTGGCTGATACATAATCTTGGATCAATTGTTTCTGGATTGATTGTGTTCCTATAGAAGATTGTAAAATATATGGTAATACAATTACATTTGATACAACATATAGAACCAATGAATACAAACTGATTTTTGGTTCATTATGTGTTGTAAACCACCACGATAAGACCATCTTCATTGGTAATGTATTTTTGAATAAAGAAACAACATAATCCTTTGTCATTTGACCAATTCATTGTAGCGGGTTGCAAGCATCCGATTTCAATAATTACAGATGAAGATCCAACCATATGTGTTGCAATCCGTCATTCATTTCCTTCTATTGTCGCCAAGTTCTGCACATGGTACATTGTGACAAAATTGAAACTCAAATTGGGACAAATCAAGGAAATTATTAAAGCCCTTAAAACATTCAACATGTTAGTTTGGTGGAGTGATTCGATAGAACATTTTGAATGTAGTTGGTCGTCCACTATTGTTGAGTTTTGGATTGTATGATAATAAATGGATGTGTGAGAAATATGGCATAAGACATAAATGGATAGATGTATGATAAGTCAGGTTCTACAAGGGTCTAAAATATACTCACAAGGAGAGAATACAATGTCGATGAGGCAACTGCTCACGAAACCTAGACTAATTCAACAATTAACCCACAATCAGTGATAAGTCAATGCAAAACAAAAATATGGAGTTAAATTTTATTATAACTCTACAAATAATGTGTATAAGTATAAGTATGTGTAGAGTGTCGAACACAGGGAGGACACAAGATAGATTGAGAAATCAAGTTCCAAAAATGTTCCTTCCTTGTCTATTTATTTTGTTTTTGTGGGTTTTTAATAGTTTATATTTTTATATTTTTGCTTAATAATCTAGTTCAATCGCATTTGTACATTTGCATTTTTCTTTCTTGCATAAAGAAATTAAAAAAATTACGCTTTGGAAAACCTTAAGCTAATTCATGTAATTTGAACCAACATTGTTCCATTACCTCCTTGAGTAGACCCTGGGGCTTGCCCAGGTTAAAAATACATCAAACCACACATTAATTAATTCGTTGATTTATTAATTCGTGTGGTTAATTTTTGATCGATCCTAATTACCCGACTACAACAATGTGACACGGTTAAAATAAGATAACTATAAGATAAATCAGTGGCCTCACTTCATGTTGTCCCAAAGAAGTCAGGATTCGAATGGTTACTAACAAGGAGGGGGTAGAGATCGTGACACAAGTACCCATGTCATGGTGCATCTCTGTCGACTACAAGCATCTAAATGTCATGATCAAGAAAAACCACTTTTATATCAGCCCTAATTTCTAAAGGCCAACTAAATCCTAGATGATGAATGATTATGGATGAAAGTTGATGGGATTTGGAAAGTCATTAAGTGACTAAGTGGTGGTTTGTGGCCAAGATGTGATTAAATAGTTAAGTGTGATTAGTGAAGGATCACGATTCATGGGTGGGTCCTAAGTGCAAATTTGAGAAGATTGTGGGTTTAGTGTGCAAATTACCCAAGTAATCATATAACCACCCCCTTCTTCTCAAGTGGAGTCCACGCCCTCTCATTCCCTTCTCCTCTCCTTCTTGTTCTTGAGAGCTCCATGGCCGACCACCCCTTCTTCTCCACCTTCTCTCCTTGATCCACCACCCATCTCAACCAAATTTGAGTTTCAAGAGCTCAAATTAAAGCTGGGAGGATGGAGCTTCTTCTCCACCAATTGCATGTTGAGTCCAAGGCCAAGCTCGGATCAAAATCAAGCTTTGAAGGCTGATCAAGTGGTTGTTCTTCACCTTGTTCTTGAGCTCGGTTTTGAGGTACAAATATACCCCTCTCTTGTTGCCATTAAGTGGATTTAAACCACCTATGATCCCAGATTTTCAGTTGAGTTTTGATTTGGATGTTTGTGGTGATCAAATTGGGTTTTATCCGTTCTTGTGGGCGGTTTTGGTGAAGATGGCAGATCTGGACATGTCTTTTTAAATCCGAGTTCAAGCATGTTTTGGGGAGTTTCTTTAAGCCCCTTTGAGTGATTTTGCTTGCTGATTGTATCTTCATCAAGTTGGATTTCATATCATGCCTGGGTTTCAGATTTGGAGATGAATTTGGGGAAGTTTTGGCTGCTGTTCATATGGCAGTTCAGCCGAGTTTCCAGAATCTGTGATCTTCCTTGTATTCGTGTTATGCATGATTTTTTGGATGATCTTAAGAACCATTTCCGTGGTTTTGGTTGATGTATGAATGGTGTTATAAGACCCAAGAAATTCATGCCTTTAGTTTAAGATTTGTGGTGATTTTAGGGGAAAGATGGCTGTTGTCCAAGGACTGTTAGCTGAATTTCAGTGTATGCATGTTAGATCCATTAGCATGCATCTTTTCGTGGTTTTTAAAACCTCAAATCCTTGAGTTTCTCCTCATACATGATATAGATGATCTTATAATAACTTAATCCCATATAGGAGAGGGATTTTGAGTTGAAAATTGATGGATTTGGACTGATGATTCACTGTGGTGAATTGTTGTACATGCAAGCATATTTCTTGCTGAATGTTTGTGATTTTGAGTACATAATAGCCACTGTTTTGATGTCCTTTAAGCATGGATTATCAGTGAATCATGTGATCTTGGAAGCCATGTTTATGCATGATGATTCGAGAGGAAGTTGGCACCTTGAACTGTGAAGTGTTTTCTATTATATTGTATATTATGCGCATGATTTAGTTGATGAATGCTGCATGTTTTGAGGCATGTAAAGACCTCTTAATGAACCCTTATTGCTGGACTTTAAGGATTTATTTATGCTTTAGTATATGAAGATTAATCACACAAAATTGGATGAGTTTTGAAAGAACTTAAGTGCCTTGAACTGTGAAGTGTTTCTATTATACTATATATTAAGCGCATGATTTAGTTGCTGAATGTTGCATATTTTGAGGCACGTAATGACCCTTAAAATGCTGAAATTTAAAAGTATTATGATGCTTTAATCATGGATAATGAACCCATAAGATTGCGTGAGAAACTTGAGAAGTTATAGGTGCTTGAACTGCTGAGCATATAGCTGTGCACACATGGAATTCTAATGTTGTCATGTGAATGAATTTGATTATGTAGAAACCCTCTTCAGACCATATATGAGTTGTATCTTAGTCTTGTTTGATGACTACAAATATGGATTGGAATCCCTTGATATTAGATTTTAGAACTAAGAACACAATAAGGATAAGTCTTTCCCATTTGGTTGTGCACACACATGACATTGTGGCTGAATTGTATGTTGAACTTGGGAGTGTAATCACCCTTACAACAACTTTGAGTTGTTCCTTACTTAAGTCCATGATAAACACTTTAAACCCCCCTTACATTGATAAATATAAAGAGCTTTAGTGTGATATTTGTATGAACTATAGATTGTGATATAAATATGAAATTACACATATGAAAATAAGACTGTATATGGGACTTGTCATCTGACCCTAAGTCAGCTAAGGAGTCTAACTCCTCCAAACTGTGAATTGACTTCTGATACCTTAAGACCTTGAAATCTCTAATAAGTAGTGCGATCTTGTGGGTGCTTGTGAATCTTTTGGGACGTAGGAAAGAAAGATGTTTTCCGATAAGATAGCCAAGATCATAAGATAGATGTTCTTCGGTGGGATTTGAGAGTGAGACTATCATAACAGGTCTGTATCCCTGACCTTAAGTTGAGGTTCTTGTAGAACAAGTTCGGGTCTAGGATCGATAACTGTAGATGTGAAACAAGTCAAAGAAATCGTAAACACTGAGTATGAAACATGAAAATAAAAGAAATAGTGATGTCACATGTGGCTAGTCTTGGAGACTCATACTCCGATTGTTCGAGGGCGCGGTGACCCTCATCTGAGCAGGAGATGAGGTCTCTCAGGCTTGGGTAGCGGACACTGAGAGCATGGGTCTAGGATCCTAATCTTCTGTATGTGTTTTCTTCGAGCCGGCTCGGTTTTTATGCTTCTTTGGGATGCACGAGTCGTCTAGACCATTCCGCTGACCCGTTGGTTTTCTTAGAGAGCCTAGGTTGGAGGTTCTCCGTAGTTAGTTACGAGCTCGTCTGGTTTTTACTTAACTCTTCTCCTTCGGAAGTTGAGCAATGAGAGAGGAAGTCGGGTCTGGCAGGCTTACCTCTTCTCTTTCCTGCCTCTAGTGGCGTAGTACTCGTACTACCACTGCCTTTCTCATGGACCACACTTCCACTGGGATTGGAGAGATAGACGAATCCCTTCGGGGGTTTCCTCACTGCAATAGTCGTTACCTTTCCGCCAGGCTTGTGACCTGGTGATGGGGTAGTGGTCAGTAGACATGTGACAGTTCACCAATTGGCCAGTTAAGTTGTAGTTTCATCAGTAGACATTGATGGCTTCACTATTACCTTTCTGCCAGGTTTGCGACCTGATGATGGGGTAGTGGTTAATAGACACTGATGAATCCTTTAATTACCTTTCTGTCAGGCTGTGACCTCGTGATGGGGTAAGAGATGGGTGACTTTCCGCTATCTGCCTAGTGACGACTTTCCACTAAGAGACTAGTGACGACATGTACCGTTAGTAGAGACTAACGAGGGTTGGGTGTTGAGAGAGTTGTGAGTTCGTTTCCTCTTGTACACCTTCATGAGCAAGCTATCACACGTGTCGACCGAGGATTATGAGAGTTGAGAGAAAAATCTAGAAGAAGTGTTGGAACTTAGTTAGGATGCAAGATACCATCGCATGCCTACGGAGGCACCCCAACCCTGAGGCGTACACCATACCTCAGAGTCATAGTGTGAGGTTCAACATGGACTTTGAAGTCCTACCCGGATATCGAGGTCCTAACTGGACCAAGACCACAGACTTTCTTCTAGGCTTGAGTTGTTGTTTGGTTAGTTCCATTAAGCGAGGGAGGCACGGTGTGGTAGTGAGCGAGTGTGTTCTTCTTGTCAGCCTTCCAAAAGCAAGTAAATAACTTAAAAGAATCAATTAACCCATTTTTACTTTCTAGTTCTTCTTTTGTCCACTACAGTTTACCTTTCTATTTTTCTAGTTGTTTCTAGTCTTTTTCTTACTACTTTCCTTAGTAGAACTGTGTAGAATTTGGATTTGACAATTTTGTGATAGATACTTGCTTGTCCCCTTTCTACTTGTAGCAGGCAAGGGTCTGACGACCGAGTAGCCGACGTAGTTTGGACTGCAGCCGTTTCTTTTTGGAGGATATACTTTCAGAGCAGGTATATCTTTTGGAGTTCATTTGTACAATTGTTTGTTGTGCTCTCCTTTGCAGCCTTATTTTTGGGATATATATGTATATGGGTGTTGTGTAACCCCAAATGTAAATATGAATGAAATGAAAAATAATGGATATCTTGTTGTTCAATTCTAGTGTATTGTTACTTCCGCTTTTAGATTTCTCGTGGTAGCTTGTTTAGCCAAAATAAATCCTGTGAATGTCATGTTTAAAAAGCGAAAAATTTTCCCATGTTTTTATAGCAACGAATTAACTCTAAGCTATTTAAGTAGGCGAATGACGTGTTTGACAGGTAACCTAAGGTCCTCGGGAGGAGGTCGTGACAACTTTTCCTCGCCATTCATCAATCAGATCTTGGAGAGACTCGTAGGGAAAGTGTTCTTCTATTTTCTTAACGGTGCTCAGGATATAAGTAGGTAGCCATAGTCTCTGAGGACCAGGAATAGACCACATTCACGTGTTCATTTGGCACATATGCATTCAGGCGCATGCCATTTGGGCTTTACAATGTCCCAAACACTTTCCAGCGGTATATGATCGCCGTATTTGCCGAGATGGTGGAAGATTTCCTGGAAGTATTCACGGATGACTTCTTGGTTCATGGTGATTCCTTTGATACATGTTTAGCACACTTGGACCGAGTCCTCAAGCGATGTAGGGAGATGAATACGATACTCTCCTGGGAAAAGAGTCACTTTATGGTAACGAAGGGTATTGTGTTGGGGCATGCCATCTCCAAAAGGGGAATGGAGGTTGACCTTGCCAAGGTAAAAATGATCAAGAAACTCGATCTACCTACCAATATGAAGTCAGTGCGGTCAACCCTAGGGCATGTTGGATTTTATAGGAGATTCATTCATGATTTCTCGAAGATTGCCCGCCCACTGACTGAGCTCTTAGGGAAAGACACAGAGTTCGTTTTAGATCACAAGTGTTTGGAGGCCTTTGAGCTAGATAAAGATTCGTGCCTCACCTACCCTACAAGCTCCTGACAGGTCTCTCTCCTTTGAGATCATGACTGACGCTTCAGAAGCTATAGGAGCTATGTTAGGACAACAACGAGATGGGATCTATTTGCAATCCACTATACAAGTAAAGTATTAGACCCAATACAAAAGAATTATACCGTGACTGATAAGGAAATGCTCACTGTAGTATGGACCCTCGAGAAGTTCAGGTCACATGTTTTGGGTTCTAAGGTGACAATCTACACTGATCACACAACCATTCGATATCTAATGGAAAAGAAGTATGTGAAGGCACGTCTTCTTAGGTGGATTTTGCTCCTCTAGGAGTTTGATTTGGAGATAAAAGATAAAACTAGAGTGAAGAATGTTTTGCTTGATCATTTTTATCGATAAAACTTAAGAATTCTCCTGATTTTGAGCATATTAGAGAGACTTTTTCAGATGAGTCAATTTGTGTTATTGGCTCACTCCTGTGGTATGCCAACATGGTGAATTTTCTTGTCTCCAAGCAAGTTCTCCAAGGTTAGAGTAAGAGCAGCATTGACCGACTGAAGTCGGATTCGAGGAAATACCACCGGGATGATCCTTTCCTTTTCTTTGAAGGACCGGATTGTATTTGGAGAAGGTGTATTACCTAGGAGGAATACTATAATGTCCTCACATATTGTCATTCTCTTGAGGCTGGAGGATACCATTCAGGGAAGAGAACCACCCACAAGGTACTCCAATGCAAATTATATTGGCCGACCTTATTCATAGATGCTATTGATTTTGCTCGATCGTGCCCAATTTGTCAGAAGATGGGAGGGACTGTTACTCAAAGAGATGAGATGGTCATGCAACCCTTGATCATTTGTGATGTCTTATATGCATGGAGCATAGATTTTGTGGGTCCCTTTCCCAATAGCCAAGGACACGAATACATCTTGTTGGCAGTTGACTATCTATTTATGTGGGTGGAGGCTATCTCAACTCAAACCGTAGACATCAAGACTGTCTGTAAGTTTGTGAAAGATCATATTATTTCTAGGTTTGTGAAAAACGAGAAGATGAGAGCCGCTAAATAATGGTATGACAAATCAGACTCAATGTCGCTGAGGCGACTACTCAAGCCTTCACGTTGATCAATAATTAACCAACACAATCAATCAAGCAATCAAAAGCAAGGATTAAAATTTATTATACCCTACTAAAAATGTACAGCAGCAAGCAAGTAAGGATCGAACACAGGAAGCACGAAGTAAAGTAAGCAGACGAAAAGTCAAGTCCTGTGCCTAGTGAACTACTTAGCCAATTGGGACCTCTTTTTTGTGGGTTTTTTATTTTTACATTTTTTATTTAATTTGTTTGGATTTTATATTTTTATATTTTGATTTTTTTTAATTTCTGATTTTGTATTTTCTTTTTATAGTTTATATTTTTTATTTTCTTTTTAGAATAAGATATAATATATAAGGACTATATATGTACACTAGAGATAAGAGAGAGATAAAAATAGGGAAAATTACTCAAAATTCAGGAAATAAAATGTTTTTTCTATTTTTATATCTTTCTAATATTTTTGTGATTTTTCTATATTTTTTCTATTTTTTGGTATTTTTAAAGGCCAAAATACTAGTAAATAGTGGAATAAATTGCTGGCCGAAATTAAAATGAGGATGAAAAATATCAAATGGAGTCCAAAATTCCTCAAATTAATTTTAGTTGAAAGATAATAAATCCAAGAAGATACAGAAATTTAAATTGCATTTTTAGGATTTTTATAGAATTTTTAAGATTTTTATGAAAGTTTTTTGGGCTTTCTAATTTTTAGGAGTTTGGTTTTATATTTTTTAAGGATTTTTGGATAGAAGTTAAAAGACACTAAAATAGGCTAAATATATTTTTTGGGAATTTTCTGAGATGTTTTTATAATTTTTATGCATTGCAAACAGTAGAGAAAATGCTTGTTTTTGAATTTTTATAAATATAAAAATGAATAAAAATGTAAAACAAAAAATATGGCGAGAATATATAATGTAGCAGGAACACTATGTGATTTTTTTTGGATTTTTTAGTGATTTATAGATGCATGAAATAAATAGAGGAAACGTAAAGAAAATGCAATGCTGGCAGGGGTGTTTATGTAATGTGCGAAAAGTTCGGGGTCTCGGCGCCAATACTCCAAAAATTATACAACTTAGTTAAAACTCCCTGTACCAGTAATCAAATTGCCAAAATGACAAGAATATCTTCGCAAAATTACCACACCCACGTGCACAAGGCACGTGACCAGACAATACTGGATAGCAATATTCAAAATCCCAGGGGGCAGTACGCAAAATAACCAGAAATATTTAATTGTTTAAGGAAGTTTCTGGCCTAAAATTTAATAAACGCAACCACGAGGTTCCCCCTGCAAAATGCCCTTTACCTCACGCGCACAAGCACGTGAGGTGACGTGGCGAGGGACCTAAACGATATAAGGAAAAAGTTCGAGGGCCTATTCCTAATTATTACGAAAGTTCTTAGTCTGCCGGAGAAAGTTCCAAGACGATAAAATAAATACACAAAGGGCTTGGGTTTGAAATGCAAAATACCCAAGCTTGCGCGAGAGCGGACGACTGAGATGGCTTCACTTCACGCGTGGCGCTCCCTGGTGGCGCGATGACGATTCAGCTGCTACGGTCCAGATTAGATGGGCTTCAACGATCGAACGGTGAGGACTTCACGAGATCCAATGGCAGCGGTGCAAACTGGGCCTCTGACCTGATCTAACGGCTGAAAGAGGTCGACGAAGAACGGGAAGAACTCGTGGCGAGGCGAGCTTCCTCGACCTCCTGCTCCCTCCTCTGACGTGCTTTGGCTCTCCAAAATGGTCGGGTTTGCTCCTGCGGTCTTCCTTAATCTACTGGAGGCGGAAAAATTCGACGAGGCCCGACGGAGGCGGCAGGAGTGGGCGACGGAGCGATCACGCTCCAGGTACCTTCGGCGGGGTCAGACCAGCTCCAGATACGCGTTGTTTGGCTGTAGACTGAAGTATATGGGGAAATCCTCAAGTGCATCACGGAAGTGTGATCATCGTATCGGATACGACGAAGAACGACTAGTCGCACCAGTTGTTCGATGCAGCGGAATTTAAAAATTTTTATTCGATGAAACCACATGATCCGAGAACCATTCTCAAATCGTTTCATCTATAACCACAATAAGTATAATGCAATACCTCTTGAGGTGTGGTTGATCAAGTCTCTAAGAGAAGAGACCTCCTGTCTCAAGTTCGATCGTCGGAGTAACAGCTTGCGAGCGCGGGGATGAGTCGTGGTGTCCCCGTCATCCAAGAAGATGAATCAAAGCACGGTTGCTCCTGATCTCGTCGCACGAGATCGAACGTCTCCTTCGTAAGAGAAGCACTCCAAGTAGATGGAGAACCGCAGAGCGTCGAAGCGGCAGCACGATGGCGCGGGCGTCGACGATTCTCTCCACCAAGGTATGGTGGACTGCCACCAAGAAGAGAGTGAGAGAGGGATGTCGAGTATGGAGAAAGAGAGAGAGAGATGTGTGCTACAATAGCATGTAAAGAGAGAGCATGGTTGCCTCTCTATTTATAGGGTTTTGGGATCCATGGATCTCAATCCATGGGACATATAAAATCAATGGATGAGATTGATCTATGTCAATCCAATGGTCAAGATTGTTGTTGGTAAAAGCCAACAACTTATGATTTAATTTTGATTAAATATATTTGATAAAACAAATATATATTAATACCAAATTAAACCAATCAAATAAGGAGTGAAAAATACAAATGAGATCAACCTTCCCCGTTAGGGGGAGTGGATGACCACCAATTCCATAAAGGAATTGGTGCCACCACCTCCTTCCCATATGGGAGGGCAATCTCATGGATTCCCATGAGATTGCACATCTCCTTGATTTTCTCTCTACTTATTTCCAACAACTATTTGTTGGTATTTTTATTCACCAAAAATAATTCTCAATTAATTTTGGGAATATTGCAAACTTGACATTAGAAAATTGTGAATCACATTCACAACCCAAAACAAAATATAATTTACATTTTCAATTAATTAGACAATGTGTATCCAATACACATTAATAATTAATCTACAAATATAAATTATAATTAGCTCTCTCTGATGTATTATAAATCATATTTATAATATATCATGAATAATTGGATATTGCTATCACATTATTCTTATTCATAATAATTAAATCACATTTAATTATATTGGATAATTCCTCATACATCATGATAATTAAATCACATTTAATTATCGATTTCTCATTGCTTAGATCTTATGGAATTATTCTTGAACCATTCAAGAACAATGCTATTTCTCCTCAGATACTTGGAGATAAGGACAGGGCGATTGTATTGTTCCACGTATAGTGACTTGGATATTGAGATCATATCTCAAATCCAAATCCCATGGACCTCTCATAGATGCTTGATTAACTCAAGACCGTAAATCTAATCTTATCATTGCAGCTGAATCTCATTCAGATCAATGTCAGTATATGGACTAAGATTAGGTCACTTCTCTAATGAGAGGAGTCACTAAAATCCAGACCTGTTTCATCACTCCCTCGAAAATGGAAGCGCATGGTTATACAATCGTTTATGATCAAAATAACCATTCAGGTATTCCCAATACCTGTACATCCTGCATACCTGGAAGACTCATGATCATCCCGAAAGATATAGATCACTTTTACACTGTCAACTTCAGGGTTTGATCACTAAGTTTCTCAATCTTGGTTCTTGGGATGTGGTACAGATCATATGCTTTCACAAAGCATGTATCTTACCTTCAAATTCACATCATGCTTCTAAAGCATGATGACCATGCATGGAATTTAGTCAGTCCCAAAACCTCATGAGTGAGATCATGTCTCCCAGTTCACAAGTGAACCTGTATGATCCCTTTGAGAGATCATATTACTCATATGCCCTTAAATGCACACCAGCTCGCCGGTATATAGACCTTGGTTAGGTCATCAACCTATTGGTCTGCCAAATGTACATACTCAGACATATAGCAATACATCTGTCTCTGGTCAGAGGATGTTTGCCTGTGATGTGACAGTATTCATCATAGGTCTTTGGTTATCTCGATCTCGTTAAGTCAACTCATTGACTCAAACTAATTTGATACCTCTGAATCAATATTCCCATGCAGAGGACCTGCATCAGAGGTCGATCAGATATCAGTCTGATGAGATAGGATTGCCATTTCCCACTCATACTAGAGATCCAACTACTTGTCAATCATTGATGATGCTTGATGAGTCCTCTATCTAACTCCTTAGATATTCATCCAAGCATCAACCTCTATGATTCACATAATGAATCAATAGTTTTATGATTATCAAGTTGGCCATGGTACAATAACCCTAATTGTACAGAGGGACCTTATAGTGCATTCATTCATTCAATATCAGAAAGGGAGTGAAAACACAATCAATAAGTTTTATTGATAAAATCATTAATTACAAATAACATTTATTGTAGGAATGGTTCGCCTCGGGCTCACATTGCTAACAATCTCCCACTAGCCCCAGAACCATTCAGGAACAATCCTTAAACCCATACTCATTACATGCTGGTCGAAAACCTTCTGCGTTAGAGGTTTGGTAAGAGGATCAGCAACGTTGTCGGCAGAGGCCACCTTGGTGATGATGATGTCACCACGCTTTTGAATCTCCCGATGATATGGTATTTCCTTTCTACGTGCTTGCTCTTCTGATGCCATCTGGGTTCCTTCACCTGGGCAATGGCTCCCGTGTTATCACAGAGTAGCTGGATGAGAGTATCAGAGGAAACTACGCCAATCTCCTGGGATGAACTTGCGCAACCACACCGCCTCCTTTGCAGCATCCGATGCGGTAATGTATTCGGCTTCTGTTGTTGAATCTGTTGTAGTGTCCTGCTTCTTGCTTCTCCAGCTCACAGCACCACATTTCAATAGGAACAAAACCCTGATGTCGACTTTCGATCATCAATATCCGATTGGAAGTCAGAATCTGTATATCCCAGACTTGGAGATCACCATCTCCATAGACCAAGATGTAATCTTGCGTCCGTCTTAGATATTTGAATATGTTCTTTACTACATTCCAGAGTTGTTCTCCATAGCAGGATTGGTAACGACTTACCACTCCCACTATATGGCAGATATCTGGCCTAGTGCACATCATAGCATACATTAAGCTTCCTACAACTGATGCATAAGGGCATGCAGCCATGGCTTTCTTTTCCCCAACAGTTTGAGGAGCCATTCCTTTAGACAGGTGGATACCATGTCTTAAGGGCAGGAATCCTTTCTTGGAAATATCCATACAGAATCGTTCAAGAATTTTCTTAATGTATCCATGTTGTGATAATCCCCATATCCTCTTCTCCCGGTTTCTGAACAACTTCAGACCCAAGATGTAAGAGGCTTCTCCAGATCTTTCATCTCAAAGGTATGGGATAGCCAAATCTTCACACTGGTCATCATCCCTGTATCATTCCCAATGATAAGGATGCCATCTACATAAAGCACGATGAACACAATGGCGCTCCCACTAAGCTTCTTGTATACACAAGGTTCATCAGGATTCTGCACAAAATCATAACTCTTTATGGTTTCGTCAAATCTGATGTTCCAACTATGAGAAGCTTGCTTGAGCCCATAGATGGATTTCTTCAGCTTGCATACTTTTCCATCCTCAGTCATGAAGCCCTGAGGCTGCTCCATGTAGATATCCTCCTCGAGGTATCCATTGAGGGAAAGCTGTCTTGACGTCCATCTGCCAGATGTCGTAGTCAAGATATGCAGCTATAGCTAGCAATGCCCTGATGGATTTAAGCATAGCCACAGGAGAGAATGTCTCACCGTAGTCGATGCCTTCTCTCTGTGTGTAGCCTTTGGCTACGAGCCGTGCTTTGAAAGTCTCTACTTTCCCATCAGGTCCCCTCTTTCTCTTGAAGATCCATTTGCACCCAATGGGTTTTACCCCTTTAGGTGGATCCTCGAGGTTCCATACACCATTCTTATGCATGGAGTCAATTTCTGACTTCATTACTAGCATCCATCTATCCATGTCACGATCCGCGGAGTGCTTCATCAAATGAAGTAGGATCATTGTCAATTTCACTTGACCCATGGAATCCATACCTTTCAGGTGGTGCAACCACCCTCGAACTCCTTTGAAGAGGTATGGGTGTTTCATCTTTATTTACTTCTTCAGTTTCTGGTCTAGGAAGCTCAGAATCCTCGGGGGATTCAATGAGTTCCTCTACTTCATTTTTATCTTTGACCTTTAAGGAAATCATCCTCCAAATATTTCACATCTCTGGAGACAAAAACCTTTTGGGTCTCAGGGTCATAGAGCTCGTATCCAATACCATCTCTAACATACCCAATGAAGTAACACTCACGAGTGCGAGATTCCAGCTTACTTGCATCCACGTTCTTTGCATGGACCAAGCGACCCCAAATCCTCAAGTGCTTAACACTAGGTTTGATTCCATACCAGAGCTCATGAGGAGTCTTAGGTACAGATTTGCTAGGAATCTTATTCGGGATATATATTGTAGTCTCTACTGCATATCCCCAGAAACTAAGTGGCAAATGTGCTTTACTCATCATTGAACATACCATATCCATGATGGTCATGTTGCGTCTTTCAGCAACACCATTAAGTTGGGGAGTTCCAGGAGTAGTAAGATTGGAGACAATTCCATTCTCTTTGAGGTATTCCTTGAATTCATCAGAGAGGTACTCGCCACCTCGATCAGATCGAATTCGTTTAATCTTCCTATCGGTTTGGTTCTCAACCAAAGCCTTGAATTCTTTGAACTTTTCAAAAGTTTCAGATTTATGACATAATAGGAAGACAAACCCGTATTGCGAATGGTCATCAATAAATGTCAAATAATATCGATATCCATTTCGAGTCGTGGTACTGAAGGGACCACATACATCGGTATGTATTAAGTCAATAATACCTTCGCATCTAGTAACCTGTTACGGAAAGGCATCCTAGTCATTTTACCATGAATACAATGTTCACAGGTAGGTAAAGATTGAACCTGTAGAAAATCTAAAGGTCCATCCTTTATCAATCTATTGATCCTATCAACAGATAAAGACTAAGCCTTTGATGCCAAATCATGTTTGAATGATTTTCATTATTCCTGGATCTTTTAGGGTTTTTATTAGTGGTTGTAACATTCATGACATGCTCATTAATGCACAATTCATAGAGTCCTCCAGAAGTCAAAATATCATCTGTAATATATTTATCATAATGATTTATGACTAATTTATTACAGAACAGGAATGAATATCCACTTCTAACTAGCTTAGATATAGATATTAAGTTCCTCCTGACTTCAGGTACATAAAGACACTCTTTAAGTACTAGGACTCTACCACTAGATAATGATAGCCGACAAGTCCCGGCGGCAACTGCTGTAACACTTGCATCAGATCCCATCTGGATGACTATCTCCCCTTCTTCAAGTTTTCTAGTTTCCTGAAACAAATGCAACAAATTGCATACATGAACAGAAGCACCAGAATCAACAACCCAACTTCCTTCTCGTCCTACGAGAAAGATGGTTTCAATGATAAAAATAGATTTCATACCTACTGGGACTTTAGCTTTGTCGACCGACTTCAGGTAATCCGGGCAATTACGCCTCCAGTGCCCCGGCTTTTTGCGGTGGTGACAGACGTCGGTTTTCTTCGATGCCATTAGAGTGGATGCATTGGAAGAAGAGCCAACACTTTGTCCCTTCTTCTTTCTCTTCTGGGTCGAGCCCTTCCGAGAACCATGCTTCCGACCGCGCTTCCCTCTGACCTGTGCAACCATTGCACTACTAGTGGGACCATCCTTCTTCATCACGTCTTCTGCAGACTTTAATGCAGCAAGGAGAGCAGCACTTGTCAATTCCAACTTATTCATGTGGAATGACACCTCAAAGTTATTGAAAGATTTGGGCAACGACAGCAGAATGAAATCAGCTTGCATGTCTGCATCCATCGTTGCTCTAAGAGTCTCCAGCTCCGACAAGTACCCAAACATTTTGAGTACATGTTCACGGACCGAAGTTCCTTCCTGCATCTTGCAGCGAATGAGGTCTTTCATAACATTATACCGCTGGGTGCGGTTAATGTCACCAAACATATCCTTTAGATTCTGCATGATCTCCTGGCAAGTACTCATCTCCACGTATTGTTTTTGAAGAACATTGGAGAGAGAACCCAAGATGTAGCATCTAGCCAAGATATGATCTTCATCATATTTGTCATTGAATGCTTTTTCTTCCTTAGATTTAGGGTTTCCATGCTTGTCTTCAGAGAGCACATAACTGATGCGCTCCGCCGAGAGTACAAACTCCAAATTACGATCCAATCCGAGTAATTTAGTCCAGTCAATTGGTTGACCTCCATAAGCCTGCTCAGTGGGTTCATGGATTTCATTTTCTGAAATTGAAAATGCACTATATTAGAACATATAATCATATATTCAATTTAGTTTTATTTGATTAAGGCATTTTAAATCAAATTAGTCTTGTTATGTCAACTATGAAAGTTTATTCCCTAACTCACTTTCAAAATAGGAGATATACTTACCGATATATCTCAAGCAAGAACTGGGAACTCCTCGTTATCTTTGTCATATCCCAATAATATGAGAACTTATGACTCCAATAAAGAGAAGCGGGAACACATTCCGCATTGCAAGTCCAACTTGCATTTTCCCAATTCGGTCTTTAATACCGGGGCCCACCACCCCTAAGGTGATGTTGACCCGTCACTAATTGAACCAACCGTCAACAGGAATACAACTCGCTATGCGCAATCCAATATCGCCCCAATAATATGAGGAGTCGATATTGGGGTCAGTACGCATAAGTCCTTACTCTTTCGAGAAGCGACGAGTCCGATCCACATGGATCATATGCAGGAGTTGTCACTTCGGACAGGCATCTCCTACACATAATATCTGGCGACGAAACTCTTCATCTTGATGGGAGACCATGGATGTCACTTGTGTGATCATCCATCTCTTATTCAAATTTAATTAATTACTATGAATCAAATTCATATAATCAATTCTTCCAAGGGAATTAATAACTCTAATCATATTAGAGTATTTTAATTGGACATAATCAATTTAATCATATTAAATTAATTATCAGTCCAATTCAATCAATCAAACTTGATTATTTTACTTGAATATAAATATGATAATATCTCAAAATACGTGTTAATTCGAATCTTAATAATTTAGAAAATACACCTTGATTTTCTCCGGCATTATACAGTCCCTACCCGCTATCATGGCCAGTACCGACGAGAGTGGAACGGACGACATACGTTGCAACCCGCAACCCCAATGCTCTCCGACTAGACACCATATCCGCCTCGGGAAAACGTAATGCCAGATATATCAATTTGTATTTGAGATGATCATCAGTTTTTCTACCGAAATTGTACCATATAGTAATAATCAAAATATTTTTGATTATGAGGAAATTTGCTACACAAATTCCCAAATCCTATTCAAGCATCAAGTTTGAAGATTGTGATTTCCAATTATGATTTAGATCACATCTTAATCATCTAATTGGTTGAGGCCAAGTCAACGAGGTAAATAATCATTTTCCAATATTTCACAAATATTTTTCAAGATTATTTCACGAAACTAATAATTAATTTCACTAATTGACAATCACTTGGTTCTAGATTAGGACTGTAATTTCAGCAGTGACCCCTACTCACTAAAATTAATGTATCTCAATCAATTTAAACCCAAATTAGACAAACTCAATTTTCAAAGATTGCTAACTTGATTTAGAACAGAAGACAAGTGATGTTTTACACATTTCGAGGCAGATGATAACAGTAATTAACTCTTTAATCATGTTGAAATCTATTGTTCCCGCAACAGTGCATACATGTTCATTAAAACAACCATATCTAGAGCATATGAAATCCGATTTACGCAAACTCAGATCCTATGGTTTCTTAGGATAAAGTACATCCTAAGTGTAGCAGTGATGAAAGGGATGACATCATGTCGTAAAATAAGATAGAATGGAAGGAAAAGAAGAAAAGTCTTTCAAAAATGTTTTTCTCTGCTTTGTGTTCCTCTGATATTTTGGAAGTATTAGGCTCATCCATGTATATTACTTGAATAGAGTCAACGACAGATATGAATGTATCATCTTCAAGTAAGGCTTCAGAAGCTGTCCATTGACTACAAATGGTTGTGCGTCAGCTGACACATTAGATATCAATACACTTCCGTTGTCACGCACCTGTCTAACCATAAACGGACCAGTCCATTTGCTCTTCAACTTGCCTAGAAAGATCTTTAATTTTGCATCAAACAACCACACCTTCTGACCCGGCTCGAAGGACTTGCGGCGAATATGCTTCTCATGCCATGTTTTGACCTTCTCCTTGTACATCAGGCTGTTGTCATATGCATAATCTCGGAATTCCAATAATCTATTCAGCCCAATTTTCTGTTCTTCCCTGCTCGCTCGGAATCCAAATTACATATGTTAATTGCCCATAAAGATTTGTGAATGAGTTTAACGGGTAGATGACATGGCTTGCCATACACAAGGCAGTAGGGAGACATTCCCAAGGATGACTTGTACGCTGTTCTGTAAGCCCAAAGAACGGAATCAAGCAGTTGAGACCAGTTCTTGCGATCCGAACGCACAAGCTTTTGGAGAATTGTCTTAATCTCCATGTTTGAACATTCAGCTAAGCCATTGGACTGCAGGTGGTATGGTGAAGCAACACGATGCTCAATGCAGAATTCCTGGGTCAACTTCTTCACCTCGATGTTTATGAAATGACTACCCCCGTCTGATATGAGAATCTTGGGGATCCTGAACCGTGCTATGATGTGATCTCTCAAGAATCGACAAACAGTCCTACTGTCGACGGTTCGGGTAGGAATAGCCTCCACCCAGTGACTTACATAGTCGACAGCAAGCAGAATATATTCATAGCCCTGACTGTTGGGAAATGGACCCATAAAGTCAATGCCCCATGCATCGAAGACGTCTGATATTTGAATGAATTTCGGAGGCATCGTATCTCTCATTCCTATGGTTCCACCTATTTTCTGATAGTCAGTGCAGCATTTGACATAATCATCTGCACCTTTGAATAGTAAAGGCCACCAGAGACCACTTTGAAGAACTTTTGCTGTCGTTCGTCTACCTGAATGATGTCCTCCAAAATCTTGGTCATGACATAAGACGAGAACACTTGGAACTTCCTCCTGAGGAATGCACCTTCTCCAGATACAATCTGCTCCATCACGAAATAAGTACGGATCCTCCCACTTGTAGAAATGGATTTTAGACAAGAATCTATCTATTTTCAACTTTGGCCAATCCTGTGGGATCTTCCTGGTCACTAGATAATTCACGATGTCTGCATACCAGGGAAGCGAGGTGACTGAGAGAATCGCTTCATCTGGAAAGGTCTATGTGATATGCTGCAGGCTCAGCTCAGGAGATTCCGGCTCAGGAAGCCTTGATAGATGATCGGCCACCACATTCTTTACCCCAGGTTTATCTCTAATTTTCAAGTCGAATTCCTGGAGGAGAAGGATCCACCGAATAAGACGTGGTTTGGTGTCCTTCTTTTGTTGCAAGTACCGGATGGCCGAATGATCAGTGTAAACAATCACTTTGGATCCAAGGAGGTAGGATCTGAACTTCTCCAAGGCAAAGACTACCGCTAGCAGTTCCTTTTCAGTGACAGTGTAGTTGCGTTGCGCTTCATCGAGCGTTTGGCTAGCGTAATGAATCGCAAATGGCACATTATCTTTTCTTTGTTCGAGAACAGCACCAATGGCATAATCCGACGCATCGGTCATTATCTTAAAAGATTGAGTCCAAATCGGTGGCTTTAAGACAGGGGCCTGTGTGATGAGTTCTTTCAGCTGATTAAAGGCAAGGAGTATACGGTTGTCCACGATGAATTCATTTTCCTTGCCGAACAACTCAGTCAACAGTCTAGACAGTTTGCTAAAATCTTTGATGAATCGTCAGTAAAAACCAACATGGCCGAAGAATGACCTGACTTGCTTGATTGTTGTAGGTGGCTCAAGTTTAGAAATCACCTCCACCTTGGCTGGGTCAACGTCCATGCCACGTTTATAAACAACGTGACCCAGCACGATCACCATGAAGTTGCTCTTCTCCCACGAGAGCACAAGATTCACTTCGCAGCACCTCCGCAAGACTCGGTCTAAATAGTCTAAGCATTGATCGAATGAATCCCCGTAGACTGAGAAATCATCCATAAAGACCTCAAGAAAGCTGCCCACCATATCGGCAAAAACTACAAGCATACACCTTTGAAATGTGGCTGGGGCATTGCAATGCCCGAACGACATCTCTCTGAAGGTATATGTACCAGAAGGACAGGTGAACGTAGTCTTCTCTTGATCTTCGGGAGCGATAGCAACTTGATTATATCCAGAGTATCCATCCAAGAAGCAGAAGTATTCCTTCGTGGCCAATCTCTCCAAGATCTGGTCGATGAAGGGTAAATGAAAGTGATCCTTCTTGGTGGCGAGGTTAAGTCTTTTGTAATCCACGCATACTCACCAAGAGGTGGGTACTCTGGTTGCGATCTCTTCTCCTTTGTCATTCTTCACAATGGTGACCCCTGATTTCTTAGGCATCACATGCAGAGGGCTCACCCATTTGCTGTCGGATATGGGATAAATGAATCCCGCATCACACCATTTCCGAATTTCCTTCATCACAACCTCTCGAAGATTAGGATTTAATCTTCTCTGAAGTTCTCGAGAGGGTTTGCAATCTTCTTCCAGAAAAATGCACTGCGAGCACTGTGATGGATTGATCCCATGGAAATCTGCGGTTCGCCAGCCTATTGCCTTGCGGTTGCATTCAAGAACCTCCATCAGACGAGATTCTTGGTCTTTGGTCAGGTGAGCATTGATAATGACCGGGTACATGTTTGGTTCTCCCGCAAGGAAGGCATATTTCATGTTGGAGGGCAAGGGTTTCAACTCTGGCGGGGTCTGAGCTGTTTCAGAGGTGACCTCAGCTACTAATGCAGGTGGCGATTCTTTCATTTGCTCAGTGTCCACCATACTATGTTCTACCTCTTCACACAAATCTTGATAGAATGTTTCGATGATATCCTCTTCGTTGCAGAATTCTTCAACAATTTGCTCTTCCATTTGAAGGTACATCATTGCCGCATGTATTTCCTCAAACAGGTTATCACATATCTCATAATGATTGACAAGGGGAAATTCGACTACAGGGTCCATTCCTTCCATGGGAGAGAAGAATTCATGGATTTCTTCATCATCCATAAAAAGATGTGTATCATGTATTTCGGCTAAAAAATCGCAGTCTTTGGAAGATTCGATCACCTCTACACATGCTTCAGATGCTCTCTCTGACAGGTTGGCATCGGTCAGGATCTTTATTTGGATTGTGTCACTGCCAGCTCCGAAAGTGATTTCTCCAGTCCCATAATTAACCACTGCGTTCGATGTCCGCAGGAATGGTCGTCTGAGTATAATTGGGGTGAGGAGCAAGGGCGTAGAGACGTCCATATCTAATACCATAAAATCGGCCGGAAACTGCCTCCCCTAGACCGTTACTATTACGTCCTCCAATACGCCCCTCGGACGCTTCACTGATTTCTCAGTAAACTGCAGAATCATCTTAGTGGGCTTGAGCGGTCCGAGCTTGAATTCCCTGATCAAGGAAGCTGGCATCAAATTGACAGAAGATCCACTGTCCAGCAGAGTATGTTCGAATTTTTGGTCGAACATCTTGCAGCATACAAGATGTGCCCCATTATCTGTCTTCCTGTCCGGGAGATTGCTAATAGCATTGACTGTGGCCATTGTGAGGATGTGCTTTTCAAGCTTCCCTCCTTTGTTTCTAGAGTTATGGGGATGAGGCCTGCGCTTATTCGTACATGCATCCTTCAGTCCTTTCTTCACATATGGCATGTACTCAAGAGCTTTCATTAGTGGCATATCCAAGACCAAATTGTGGATAATCTCCACAATAGCAGGATCAGACAAAGCATTTTTTAAAATTTTCATTTTTTTTTTGTGTTTTTTCATTGCTTCTGGAAAAGGAATGTTTACATAATCTTCATCGACATCATTCAAAATAATGTCTATATTGTGGTGTACATGTAGATGACAAAAAGGAATGGATTCATCTACAATTTGTGGACCAAAAAGGACGGGCTCAGCTTCAGGTGCCGGCGTTGGACTCGCTGCAGGTGCAATGCTCCTCCCGTCAGGAACTGGCTCTGAGGCAGGTGCAGACGTATCCAATGCTGGCCTATCTCCACCAAGGTTGCTGCTATCTTTTTGTGTTTTGTTGTTTTCTTCATTTTTTGTAATTTTTTTGATGATGGTGCTGCTCCAAAAATGCTTCTTAGCCCTGGCGTCGGCCTGGCTGACGATTCCCCGTCAGATGCAAGATGCTTCCCCTTTGCGGTTGCTGATGGCCTGAGTGTCCTACCGCTCATGAGAGTAATAGCATTAGATAAAAATAATTTAATTCACCTAAATCGGGTTGGACACTGCCGACTACCTGCTCCTTGCGTCAGAAGTTGTTCGGATTTGCCTCGACTTGGGCAGGGATGGTTGTTTTCGCAGCCGTCAAGTCGTCTATCTTCTGGTTCATCTCAGCCATATTCTTCATCAACTGTTCAAGGCATGTCAGGGCTGGATTAACTGGTACAATCTCAGAAGAGTCCCCCTGCTGGGGCCTAGAGTGCTGGTATGATGGCCGAGACTGCGATTGGTAACCCTGAGAGAACTGGTGAGGAGGAGGAGGAGGGTTGGAGGAATATTGGGAGTTCTGATGATATGTAGCAGTCGGTTGCTGATGATATCCTTGTCAGTGGTATCCGGACTGCTGAGGATCATGCTGATAATTCTGCCTCCAGGTGTTTCCCTGAGACGGAGGCTGGTACTGATATGAGGACTGGAAGGGTCTCCCACCCTGCTGCTGCTGGTGATAGGGCCTGTTGCCCATGTTCTGACCCTGAGAGTGTCCCTGAGGACGGGTCAGTTGCAGTTAATTTTTCCATACATCGTAGATTTCCTAGATCATCAGCGGAGGTGGAGAGAACTGCTCGGGGTAGGCTGGATGGGACTCTGGCTGATACACAACCATCTGTGTCTGTGACTGCTGGGGCTGCTCCGAGACCTGCACGTAGTACACGTGTTGTATATGCTGGGGTTGTGGTGGCGTCGGCTGAGGGGTTTGATATGGCGTAGGCTCCTTCTTCTCAGCGATCGGCTCAGCAGTAGTAGACACAGCGTTGCACATGTTGGCATTCAAAGCGCGGACAAGCTGCTCCAGCTACTGGGAAATCACGTCGAGCTTTTCCAAGCCCTGGGTCCTCTTCTCACTGACTGATAACTTCTCGAGGTCCTGCGACCTCTTCTCAATGATGTCCACCTTAGACAGGTGGCTCCCAATGATACTCAAGTTGGAGCTCTCATCCTTATCTTCGATGTGAGACGCCATGTTCACTGGCTTGTTGATGGCGGTCGGCATCTTCATGTATATTCGGGACGAGATTTGTGCGGCTTCTCCTTCAGCCATTTCCTCGAAGACGTTCCGTACAACGTCCTCGTCCTTGTTGAAATGGGAACCGCCGCAAGCGACATCGACAAGTCTTTGGCTCTCAAGTGTTAGCCCACCAAAGAAGTGCTGCACAAGTCTGGTCTTTGGGATTTCGTGGCGGGGACACTTCTCCTGAAGATCCTTGAATCTCTCCTACGCTTCATGGATAGTCTCGTGGGGTTGTTGGCAGAAACTGGAGATACGAGCGCGCATCTGATTTAATCGCCCGAGAGGATAGAACTTATGGAGAAATGCAGACTTCAGCTCCTCTCAAGTCGTGACTACCTTCCCTAGGTGGTCGACCCAATATCGGGCCTTATCTTGAAGGTTGAAGGGAAAAGCGATCATCTTGACTACCCCCAAAGGGATTCTAGGATGGTGAGCAGTAGCACAAATGCAGCCAAACTTCTTAAGAAATATATATGGTTCTTCAGTGGGAAGCAGAGACAGAAACTGCAGCTTCAGATCGAAGTGGGCATGGATTCGTGGAACTTGAGTCCACTCTGTGATGCGGCCCGCTCCAGGATTGTATGTTTCCTTCAGTGTTGGCTTTGACTGCGGGTGGTCTGCATCCACTCTATCAAACTCAGGTCCTCGCACTAAAAACCCATCTTCTTCCGGTTGGAACTCATGCTCTGGCTCATCCTCTCGTCGGCCATCTCTTGCATCGGCCCTCCTCCTCAGGTCATTCAGCATATCTTGGAAGGCGGTCTGGACCAGGGCTTGGTTTGTTAACTGCTGCTGGATGGCTTGGATGGAAGCCAGCAATTGACTGTTAACTTCATTCTGTGTAGTGTACTGCCCTTCCCCTTGATCGACTTCTGCTTCCGGTTGGGGCTGCGGTCCCTTTCCTCTTCCACCGGTCATCTCAGATTCTGCTTGATTTGCTGGCTCGGGATCGGGATCTAGGTTTGCACATGGAAGAATGCCCCGATTAGTCTGAATCACAACACCAGATGTTGAGAAGTATTCCGTGTTAAGGTCAACACAGAATTTTGTTAAGGATGGCGATGTGTAAGGAGTGGAATCAATGGCCATCCAAAACAGACAGAGTTCGGGACAAGAGTGATCCCGATTTATTAAAGAAAATGGGGAGTCTGGAGATCGGCTCATGGAGTCTGAACCGGGTTCTCGAGAATCGCCCTGAATTATTAGAGAAGGCGAGCAGATGGAATTGATGTGGGTATCGACGGAGTCTCGACTAAACTGTCCATTCGTCGCCATCTTGGAGATCAAGCGGAAGGTCGATGTGGATGAAAGATACGGAGGTCAACAAGAAACAAATAGAGTGTAAAATAGTAGAAGGCTCACAATGAGCAAGGGTCAACTAGAAGGAGAGCAGAAATGGCGCAAAGGCGCGATGTTTTTGATCTTTGACCTTAATTCGACTATACAATCAAACCTCAAAGCAATGGATTCACATCTCGACCCGTAAAGCCGTGAAGGTTCGTCAATTATCTTTGTGAGTTTTAGATTTGTTTTTTAGGCAATTATCTTTTAACGAGTCCTTAGAGCGCTACGCCTATAGGAGAGAGTATTGCCAGAAGAGTATCCCGAACTTGTCCTCCTCCTGTGTAACCTGTAGTCTGCACTTTTTAAGATCCTTGTAACCCTTCCTGGATCCCTACTCAGCCAAAGAAATAGAGAGAGGAAGCCAATAGGTGAAACCGATACTTCGGAACTCGCTCGCAACCGAATCACCCGTGAGCGTGCAAGAACCTACTCGGACGCAAGACGATGAGACAGACACCCCCGTGAAGGTGTGGCCTATGCTCGATACTTCGGACAAGGTCAGTGCTCTACACAATAGACAATCACTATTGTCGACCAAGCCCTACTCGTCTACGTACGATAGAAGCGTCAATACTTTGGAAATCCAGGCGATACACAAAGCAGCCACAGGGGTTTTGGGATCTAATCCTTACGACGTCGCTCACCTCACTTGGAAGGAAACCTTCCCATGCAACCTGAAAACAAATGAGGGCTTTGCTCACCCCAAGGCAATGAGTCCAATTAATCAATTTTATTAAGGTCAAGTATTTTTAGCAGTTCCTTTTTTAATTTTTTTGTGTTATCACTTGTTTTGAGTAAATTCAATACAAGCGCCTAACATTTTTGTCTTTTCTTTGATTCGTATTGATCCAAAAACAGAGGGAGAAGATCGACAAAGCAATGCAAGGCGACACTAAGATGGAAATCTCACCTTAGTGCCTAAATGATGAATGCCCAGTTAGAAGACTTACAGTGCTTCCCAGCTCTCTTCATGCGGGATGTAAAACAGGAATTTATAAACCTATACTATATGCCGATATGCACATGGAAATCGTCCTAAGCAGGCAATTGCTAGCGTGAAGAACCAAATGCTAAAACACACAAAGCGAAAACCTAGTAGTCCGGTCTTAGAATCCCCTCGGTGCCCACCACAATGGGTCCTGCCAGCGCTATACGGGGACTCTCACGGTACGGTGGTTTCGAATTATATGTTTTAACAATTAATTATATCTAAGTCCAAACACCAAGACTATAGGTGCATGCAATGGTTGTTAGGTGTTTGGCCTTAAATTACACGATCAAGCAATTCTAAAAACTAAGGGCTCATTCCACAAAAATAAAGAAAAGAAAACAAATTCGGAAAATATCAAGCGATAAAAACACGTTAAAACTACGGTAAGCCCCCAAGTGAACAAACACTTGGAAATTGGGCCCGAGTGTCCAAAGTCCAGATACCTGTATTATTACAAATTAATAAAATGTCTCTCTCTCACAAAAATAATAAAACCCTAACTATCCTCTCTCTCTCCTGTCCTCCTGCTCTCTCCTGCCAGCTAGGATAGAATAGCCGCCTCCGCCTCCCAAGGCTGCTTAGGATCCCCTAGGCGATCCTCCTCGGTCAGTGGTCCCTCGCAAGAAAACAAGAAAGGGATGTCAGACAGTTCAAAACAAATTATACAATAGAAACAGATAATTAAAAATGGCTAAGCTAGCAAACAGACACAAGTCTACTCTACAAGCCGATGGTCCCCGGCAACGACGCCATTTGAAAAAACAGAAGACGAGAGCCGCTAAATAATGGTCTGACAAATCAAACTCACTATCGCTGAGGCGACTACTCAAGCCTTCACGTTGATCAACAATTAACCCATACAATCAATCAAGCAATCAAGAGCAAGGATTAAAATTTATTATACCATACTAAAAATGTACAGTGGCAAGCAAGTAGGGGTCGAACACAGGAAACACGAAGTAAAGTAAGCAGACGAAAAGTCAAGTTCTGTGCCTAGTGAACTACTTAGCCAATTGGAACCTCTTTTTTGTGGGTTTTTTATTTTTTTATTTTTTTATTTAATTTTTTTGGATTTTATATTTTTATATTTTGATTTTTTAATTTCTTATTTTATATTTCCTTTTTATAGTTTATATTTTTTTATTTTCTTTTTAGAATAAGATATAATATATAAGGACTATATATGTACACTAGAGATAAGAGAGAGAGATAAAAATAGGGAAAATTACTCAAAATTCAAGAAATAAAATGTTTTTGTTATTTTTAAATTTTTCTAATATTTTTGTGATTTTTCTATATTTTTCCTATTTTTTGGTATTTTTAAAGGTCAAAATACTAATAAACAGTGGAATAAATTGCTGGCCGAAATTAAAATGAGGATGAAAAATATCAAATGATGTCCAAAATTCCTCAAATTAATTTTAATTGAAAGATAAATAATCCAAGAAGATAGAAACTGAAATTGCATTTTTAGGATTTTTATAGAATTTTTAAGATTTTATGAAAGTTTTTTGGGGTTTTCTAATTTTAGGAGTTTGGTTTTATATTTTTTAAGGATTTTTTGATAGAAGTTAAAAGACACTAAAATAGGCAAACTATATTTTTTTGGGAATTTTCTAAGATGTTTTTATATTTTTTATGGATTTTATAATGCAAACAGTAGAGAAAATGCTTGTTTTTGAATTTTTATAAATATGAAAATGCAATAAAAATGTAAAACAAAAATATGGCAAGAATCTATAATGTAGCAGGAACACTATGTGATTTTTTGCGGATTTTTTAGTGATTTATAGACGCATGAAATAAATAGAGGAAACATAAAGAAAATGCAATGCTGACAAGGGGGTGTTTATGTAATATGCGAAAAGTTCGGGGGTCTCAGCGCCAATACTCCAAAAATTATACAACTTAGTTAAAATTCTCGGGACCAATAATCAAATCGCCAAAATGACAAGAATATCTTCGCAAAATTACCACACCCACGTGCTCAAGGCACGTGACCAGACAATACTGGATAGCAATATTCAAAATCCCAAGGGGGCAGTACGCAAAATACCCAGAAATATTTAACTGTTTAAGGAAGTTTCTGGCCTAAAATGTAATAAACGCAACCACGAGGTTCCCCTGCAAAATGCCCTTCACCTCACGCACACATGCACGTGAGGTGACGTGGCGAGGGACCTAAACGAGATAAGGAAAAAGTTCGAGGGCCTATTCCTAGTTATTACAAAAGTTCTTAGTCTGCCGGAGAAAGTTCCAAGATGATAAAATAAACACACAAAGGGCTTGGGTTTGAAATGCAAAATACCCAAGCTTGCGCGAGAGCGGACGTCTGAGATGGCTTTACTTGACGCGTGGTGCTCCCTGGTGGCGCGATGATGGTTCAACTGCTACGGTCCAGATCATATGGGCTTCAACGATCGAACGACGAGGACTTCACGAGATCCAACGGCAGCGGTGCAAACTGGGCCTCCGACCTGATCTGACGACTGAAAGAGGTCGACGAAGAACGGGGAAGAACTCGCGGCGAGGCGAGCTTCCCCGACCTCCTGCTCCCTCCTCTGACGTGCTTTGGCTCTCCAAAATGGTTGGGGATGCTCCTGCGGTCTTCCTTAAGCTGCTGGAGGCAGCAAAATTCGACGAGGCCCGACGGAGGCGGCAGGAGAGGGCGGTCACGCTCCAGGTACCTCCGGCGGGGGGTCAGACCCGCTCCAGACACACGTTGTTTGGCTGTAGACCTACAAGGAGAGCGTGAAGAAGTCAGGGGCAAAATGCCCCGACTCCGTGGGGGTTGGACAGCGGAGGATGATGTCGCGAGGCGATGGCCGGAGGTGCGCTCCGGCATGGTGCTCGTGAAGAACGATTCGAGGGGCAACAAATTAAGTGAAGGGTGGCGAAAGGTTGCTACGGGAGTGGTGATTGAAGGGCTAAAGAAATAGAGAGAAGAGAAGGGGGAAAGGGCCTCACCAAGGTGGTGCTGGAGGCGAGCTCCGGCGTGACCTCCGACGAAGGGATGCGCTCGATTCGACGCCGCTCCGACCTCCCAGATGCGTGCCAACGCTCCCTGCTGTCACTAGGAAGAGATTTGCCGTCTTAGGTTGAGGTTAGAGTGGAGGAAGAGTGATCAAAAGAGAGAGGAAGGTCGGGGGAAAATTTAAAGGTTTGACTGCTTGGCCGACCAGCTCCAAAGAACGAGGCGTATCTCGTCGAATCTTTGACGCCTGGCCAAAGAGAACCAAGGGCGTGTATCATGGATAGTTGGGCCACAAAAGTCATGAAGGAAGAATCATGAAAGGGTGCAACGATATGCCTCGAAAAAATCGCGAAATAGGCCAAAAACCACAGTCTGACACAAGGCAGGCGCTGGGTCAGAGAGTTGACCCGAGGTCAACTCTCCAGCCCTCCTGGTTTGTCCTCGTGGACCAACCAGGAAAAAGCCTGGAAATAATATTATAAAATCATTTTAAAATAGTAAATGATTTTATTATTTTTAGGTTATTAAATAAAAATGTTTATTATTTTGTAAATTATTTTATTGTGATTTTTATTTATTTTTTCGAGATATAAAATAACAAGTTACCATTTATACCCTTTATAGGTATCTTTATCTATATATTTTAATGTTTTATTTTTATTTTGTGTATTTAATTTATTTATTTTTATTTATTATTTTATATATTTATATAATACTTTTATACACTTAAATATATTTTTATTTTATTTTTTTGAAGTGTTTTATACACTTAATAAAGTATAAGTATTAATTGTACAAGTATATGTATAGGTATTATACCTATGTATTATAGACAAGTATTTTATTTTTGTGTTTTGTTTTTATTTTATTTCTGTTTTAATGTATAGATATATTATAAATAATATTTACAAAATTATAAAAATAAAAAATTATAAAAATAATTAATAAATAATAAAATGAATATTTTAATTTGTACAAGTATACAAGTGGGGTCCAAAACTCAACTTTCAAATCGTAACTCCGAAAAATACGAAACTACCTTCATTAAATAACTTATTTTAAATTATATACAATTAAAGGTGAGTTTGATGCATTTGGAGTTTTTATTTAGGAGATACATGTCTGGTAAGTTGGGATTCTGGAATCTGAGGAGTGATCCTATGAGAGCAAAAACTTGTGAGAGCATGAGAGGAATGATTCTGGACCACATGATTCTATTTTCTCTCTCCCGATCTTCTCTCTCCTGGGTGAATCATGTGGTCCAGAATCACCCCTCTCATGCTCTCACAACTTTTTGCTCTCATAGGATCACTCCTCCTGGAATCTTATTTAGACCATAACTTTTTATCTGTATATTATTTTTGCATGAAATTAATTTTGTATTTTTCTTTGTTTAATTATCTACAACTTTCATGTTCAAAGTTTCTTTATTTGAAGTATAAAAAGTGGAACCAAAAATAGGTCCCAAAATGAATAAGGGATGAATTAAATATAAGGTATTTTTATTGTGTTTCGGCCCTTATCTCCCTCTACTTTATTCCTTGTCAACCTAGTCATCGAGATGCCTAGGTCTCGGGGTTTCAGTTCATAAAATGTTTTTACAATATCTTTCTTTTTCTTTTCTTTTCTTTATTCTATAATTTTGGCTTTAAAAACCACATTTTATACAATATTTACGTAATGATGCATGAATGCTAAAATGCATGAATTAGCTCTATTTACACGCATTTACTTGGGTTTTTAGGGCCAAAAAGATAGAATAAAGATGATGAAACATATACTCATCAGTTTGGGATGCCAAAAGTTTTGATATCAAATGGGGGTAGCCACTTCGTGAATTGAGATATGAGATCTTTAGACAAGGACTATGGGTTTGAGCACATAGTCACTAGTCCTTACCACACACATACCAATGGAATGGCAGAGGTTTCAAATACAGGGGACATGTAGAGACATCTAGAAGAGCAGAGACCACATGCATATGATGAAGAAACTAAGGGTTATATTTGGCTAATGGGAAAGGGGATGACAAATAGGAGTTATATGTCAAAGAAGTTCAACATGTATAAATGATAGTTAGGAAGGAAATTCACGAGAGAAGGGAGTGGCGACTTAAAAGGAGAGTCGTATGCATGGAAAGGGCAGTGGTTGTGGATGATGATTGCAGGGAAGGACTTAAAAATAAACAAATTTGCCATTACTTCTCAACTCTTTACCATCAAACCTAACTCTGAGATGGACAAATGGTGTCCATCTAAACAATCTACAATAGTCGAGACCAGTGTTTTAAACACTAGACTAGATTAATCAATCAGAGTGGTCCAACCATGTCGACCAAGTTTCAACTAATTCAACAACATTGAGCAACTGAATTACAAAAAACGAATCAAGATAGGATCGAAAGTACCGGATCGGTCCGACCTAATTTTCTAATCTAGAGGAGAATGGGGAAAACGAAACATGACCTTCCATCTCCACGAGTCTGTACTTTTACCATCCATAACTAACACACATTCGTCTTCACTAAAATTTGATTTGTTTATCGCTACTACTCATTCGTCTTCTAGAATCTATTTTTTATGATATATTTTTAAGTTACTCCACATGATATTATCAGCTCTGACTTTTTAATCCATAAATCTCATTGAACCAATCTGACCTTTAGAAATTAAACAATTTCCCCTTAATTCATGTGGAGTTTGATGTTATGTTGATGTTTACTTGTTCAGACCACTGATACGATCTGATAAAATCAAAATCGATATAAAGAGGCCAGTTCAACATCTGATCCGATTTTTAAAACTTTGATCGCGAGTGTTAAATTGATGCGGGTCAAATGAATCTTTATTCCCTCCAACATTTCCATAGTATCTCCTGGAAAGCAATTTCCCCTGTGAAAAAAGTTCCACATGCAATTTTACCAGGAGCCCAAGTTATTTAAATTGCAGAAACCCTAATTCGTCCCAGAGAGTGCGAGAGCTTGCCGTCACCCATTCTCCAGGTAACACTTCTCCCATCAAAGATCCATCTTCTTTGGGATCAAATCTCGTTATGTGTTCTTGAAATCATCTAAATCACACGGCGCAATCGATAAAGATTGATGTTTGCTCGTTCCCATTGCGCAGGATGGCCAAGTCGAAGAACCACACCGCGCACAACCAGTCCCACAAGGCTCACAGGAACGGCATCAAGAAGCCCAAGAAGCACAGGAACACCTCCACCAAAGGGGTACTGATTTTACTATACCGGATCTCTTTTAAGGTCCCGCCTTTGCATCTGAATTGGGAACCCTAACCCTAACATTTGCAATTTTCCTTCTCTTTTCCCGCGCAGATGGATCCCAAGTTCTTGAGGAATCAGAGGTACGCGAGGAAGCACAACAAGAAGGAGGGGGGCTCCGGCAGCGAGGAGGAAGAGTAGATTGCTGTGCACTTTTTATTAGATTCCGACTGCTCTGTTCTTGGAGCCATACCATGTTTGATCCATTTTGAAAGTTTTAATTTTGATGTCATATCCGTGCTTTGTGAACCAGTTGATGCTCGAAAGTTACTGATGTTTTTCTTTCTTGTTTAGGCATTTCTTTGTGTGCTTTTTTTACGATGTTTTAAATCCAAGAAAGTTCATCAGTGCAAGTCGACCTTGGTATTTTCTTACATCGTAATTACATCATTGAGGCAATGGAATGGATCTATCTCACTTTTTACTCTCTGTTCAAATCCACAATGCTAATAAAACATTCTAATAGCAATCTAAATTCAAATAATGTCTGATAAATGAAGCCAACCACTGCCTTGACCTCATCTGAGTTACAGCATTTGTTATGATTTGAAAGTCTGTAGAGTTGGAGATCATGTGAAGTTGGTTTAGTTTTAATGTTGGATACACAATTTTAATTGCTAGTGTTATTGAGATTCGCTTGTTACAATACAAATGTTGAGATTTACTTGTTGTAATAGCAACATATTCTAAAATGCAAAATGTAATCTCAAACTATTGTGAGGTTGGGATTCATTTGTTGTAGTAGCACTGGATATACAGATTTAACTGCTAATGTTGCATATTTTGATTCTGAGATTTACTTGTTGCAATGATTGTTTCTTTCTTCTGATTACTGGGACTAATATGTTGCCCCTTTGGCCTTTTTGTATGCCACAAGGGATGAAACAGTCCCTGATAATAAGTACCATTATCTGTATCGCGATGGCCATTTCTCAACTGTATGGCTTATTGTTTTACTAATGGTATATTTATCAAGAAGAAAAGCATAGTTCTGCTCATGGCTCAGTAATACTTGTATGATTTTTGGGTTTTTTTGGTTTTGAGTAAAAAAACTAATAGTCTGCCTGTCCCTTTTATTTGGGTAAATTTGCTTGTGCAACCCTTTTATTTTTAGAATTGATGTATTTGCGTTATGTATTCCAACACATCTTGCTGGTCAGTGTCTTGTATTGAAATTTGATGAAATTTTGTTGAAGTTTCGTTTTTAAGAGGTTGCGGGTATCAAAACTTCCATATATGTTGATTTTTCGGATTTCAAATGAAATTTTGGTGACATTTTAACATATCGACCCATTCAGGTAGAAATTCATGGATTTCGGTACCCAATTTCTTGGATTTTGACTGATATCGATGAAATTTAGATGATACCTATGTATATCAACGATATTATCTATGTGAGCTTGATTTTACTAGTCATCTACCTATTCCCAATATCAAAACTCAATGATTTATTTATTTTGTTTTGAGTCGACGGTGTTGCTTGTGCATCCTTGCATGGGGGTGCCAATATGGGCCTTTTAACCCCCTCTTGATCGTTGATCAAATAGGGAGACCTCTATTTGGTAGTGTATGGTGCGACAAGGGGGCTCACATGTGACGATTATTCAATTTGGGGAGCTTCCTTCCTCGTGGGTTTAAGCAATGGAGATGAAATAACTCTAGCTTATATATATATGATATAGTTTACTTGTTTTCATTTATCTTTGTAAAATAATTGTATCTTTATTGTAAGTCTAATTAATTATGCAATTCATTAGAACTTGTCTGCAACAGTGATTTCTGCAATAGTGATTTCTATAAACAAAACATTGTTTAGTAATCATTATTTCCATTTTTGTTAAAATGCTTGTTTATTTTTATGAATAAAAAATGTCTTCCAAGTGTTGTTAATTTAATTATTTTGATTTCCATTTCCATTATTTATTAGTTAGTTCAACATTATGTCATTGTTTGATATGATTAATATGGTGTGATATAAGGCGTATCGATAAGAGACAAGTGATATAAGTGCATTTGTAAGCTATTGTTTTTTAATATCTTTGATCGGATGATATCACTTTTCAACATGTATCAGTCAAGAATCAACATTAACATCGATTTGATTGATATGATTGATAATTGTAATTTAAGGGGCATATATGAGCAATATGTGTGATATAATTATGCATTGTAAGTTATTTATTGTTGTAATAACTTGGGAGATCTTATGTGTGAAAAATAGTTGAAAATGGCTTTTGAGCCATTTTTGATATTTCCATCGAAACAAATGAAATTTCATCGAAATTCTGGTTTTGAGGGGATTGAAACAAAATTAAAATCGAGATTTTGAATCTTGATTAGTCGTTTGACAAGCTGCTAGTTGAAAATGTGATTAATCACTATAATCATGTTTATACTCCCATTTGTAGTTAGGAGTGCAACTCTTGTTACATATGAAGTTTGATTATTGATTGCAACTACATTATTGAACACATCAATAGATTGTGGCTGATGTACTTAATACCATTGCATTGCATTTTACTATCTTAATAACTTTGCACGTTCTTCAAAGTGTTGGAGAAATGTATTTTTTGACAGAGTTACATTCAAGATGAAATATCTTGGTGTATGTTATTTGCTGATGATATTGTTTGCTGATGATATTGTTTGCTGATTAATGAGACTAGAAATGGAGTAAATGAAAAGTTTAACATGCATTTGAGATTAAATGATATAAGTAGGCTAAGATTGAATATATGAAGTATACTTTTGATGGAAGTAATGAAGGAATCAAAGTGAATGATGATAACATTTAGAACAGAGATTCTTTTAGATTCTTGATTTATTTTGTAGTATGGGGAAATTGATAGAGGAATATTTTATTATTCTCTATCATAAGAAAATTTTTGAAAATTAAAGGAAAGTTTTACAAAATGTGAGACTTTCTATGATTTATGAATCTAAATGTTAGCTTATAGACATGTGGAGAGAATATCGGTAGCAAAAATGAAAATGCTAAGGTGTGCATGTAATTTTGGATTCTGAATGGTGTAATCAAATGGAGGTTGATGTAGTTCCGATCAATGATAAGATGTTAGAAAGTTGCTTAAGGTGGTTTTGATTATTTGTAAAGATGGTTAGTTGATGCATCTGTTAGAAGTATGTGAATTCTGAGATAATAAGTTGGTTAAGAGTGCGAGAAATGTTCAGTAAGTATTGGAATGAGAGGCTATACGAAGTGATTTTAATTTTTTGGATCTAAGTTTGAGAATAACTCAAGATAGATCTGAACTGAGGCAAAGAATCCATGTAGCGGATCTTACTTAGTGTGAGAAAACACTTTGTTTTAGAGATTGGAATGGGGTGTTGTAATCTAAGATCTCCAGAGTGAAGAATCTCGTCGAGGTACGCCCTTTTGACTTGGTTGTGAGAGAATGGGAGAGGGAGATCGAGAGGGATTTTGGGGTGGAAGAGGGAGGGGGCTCTCGGTTGGCGAGTGTGGATCCGTCGATGATCCATTCCCCTCTCGAATGAGGTATTTATAGGACGTAAGCGTGCTCGCGTCGTCCGCACCCTCCCCCACACTCGGTGGTGTTATAGTCTCCCATGAGACTCGGACCTCCGCGACGGTCGCGCAACTGCCGGCCTTCGAAACGGTCGGTGGCAGTTTTGAGCATGAGGTCACTCTTTTGATATATTCAAACAACTCCCACTTGACCGAAACGATCAAATATTCTACACTCTCACTCTTCATGTAGTGTACACATGGAGATGTCTTTAGTGAGGCTCATTGTTTATGAAACCTCTTTCTTGACTCAAACATTCCTGAGTCTCATTACACCAACATGTATAATGTATGTTCCTGCAGCTATTCCCTTGGTTAGGGAATCATCCAACATGTCGTTGGTAAGTACGTAGGTTACCGTGATTTCTTGTTCGGCACTATATCTTGTCTATGGTGATATTGGATCTCAATGTGTTTTCCTTTAGAACTATTTGCCCCACTATTAATCAAGCTTATCGCAACTTGATTGTCACAATACATTTCAATTGGTCCTTTGACCAATTCGAGGCTTAGTTTATCTAGAAAACGCCTGATCCACACAGCATGAGTGGTGGTCATGCTACATGCAATGTACTCAGTCTCCTGTGTATGTCGAGATACACATTCTTGTTTCTTGCTACCACAAGAAACGGCTGCACCACCAAACATGAATAGGTAACCCGATGTGGATTTCTTATCATCCACTTTCCCTCTAAAATCGGCATCGGCGTATCCTACCACTTCAAGCAATTCTGCTTGATACACAAGCTTCAGATGTACTGTCCCTTTCAGATATCGAAAAATCCTCTTTACTGCTTCCCAATGTGCTGGATCGGGATTGCTTTGATATCTACTGACTAAGCTTACTGGATAAGCTAAATCAGGTCGAGTACACATCATTGCATACATTAAGCTTCCCACTGCTTGTGCATATGGTAGTCAGTGTCCCAGAAAGGGACAGAAACCTTTAGATGTACCATATGCACAAGCGGTGGGAAGCTTAATGTATGCAATGATGTGTACTCGACCTGATTTAGCTTATCCAATAAGCTTAGTTAGTAGATATCAAAGCAATCCCGGTCCAACACATTGGGAAGCTGTAAAGAGGATTCTTCGATATTTGAAAGGGACAGTACATCTGAAGCTTGTGTATCAAGCAGAATCGCTTGAATTGGTAAGATACTTCGATGTCGAATTTGAAGGGGAAGTGGATGATAGGAAATCCACATCGGGTTACCTATTCATGTTTGGTGGTGCAGTCGTTTCTTGAGGTAGCAAAAAACAAGGATGTGTATCTCGACATATACAGGAGGCTGAGTACATTGCATGTAGCATGGCTACCACTCATGCTGTGTGGATCAGACATTTTCTAGATAACCTAAGCCTCGAATTGGTTAAAGGGCCAATTGAAATGTATTGTGGCAATCAAGCTGCGATAAGCTTGATTAATAGTGGGGCAAATAGTTCTAAAGGAAAACACATTGAGATCCAATATCACTATATACAAGATATAGTGTCGAAGCAAGAAATCACGGTAACTTACATACCTACCAACGACATGTTGGATGATTCCCTAACCAAGGGAATATCTGTAGGAACATACATTAAACATGTTGGTTTAATGAGACTCAGGAATGTTTGAGTCAAGGAAGAGGTTTCATAAATAATGATCTTCATATGATAAATCTCCATGTATATACTACACGAATAGTGGGAGCATATATGTTTTTGACCACTTCGGTCAAGTAGCAGATGTTTGAACGGTTCCGATAGATGACCTTAAGTGGTCAACAACCGCACCCTGACCGTTTCGCAACCGACGGTTGCGGGTTGACCGAATCCGGCGGAAACGTTGTGGGGGTGCGGGGATGATGGGGCGGACGGCTCGAGGGGCTAGCACCCTATAAATAGACCTCCCGACGGGAGGAGAAGCAATAGAAGCAACACCTCGAGCACGGGAGCCCCTATCCCCCCCTCTCTCTCGATCTCTATCTCTCCCTTGTTCTCTTGCAGCTAACGAAGGACGTACCTCGTCGAGATCCTTCACAGAGTCTGTTGTTTTTTGGCTTTTTCTGATCGATATTATTGGTGCGGAGGTGAATTTATTTTTAAGTTTCTTTTCAATTGGAAGAATCGTAGGGTCTTCTAAGGAGTAAAATACGGCATTTTATGGACGTTTTAACTGCTCACCAGTTTTCCCCAGGCATCACGGATCCTCTGCATTAACCTCTGCATTAATGCAGAGGTCTGCAGTAAATCTCAACCGCGTGTCCCAGCATCGAGCGGTTCACACGGCAAGGCCTAAAAAAACTGGATTCGTGTGAACTACTCGACCAAGATTGAATAGTTCGGGTATGATTGGATTTACAGCAGACCCCTGCTGTAGAGATCTGCCTCCTTTTCCCACGGAACGTTCAGAATTTCGGAAAATAAAAGGCAATGTAGGAAGAAATCATGTTATGTTCTTGTCAAATTTGACACGTGGTTTGGAAGTCAATGATGGCAACTAAATCCAAATGAGTAGAATTCGGGGGGCTTGTCAATTCAACTTTCGAGACTTGGGTGAAATATGATCATAATATGGCACGGACTTAAAAAAACTTAAAGTGGAACACAGATCATAACTGAATTGCAATTCAATGTGTAAATATGAGATGCTCTTTTGTGTTCAAGATGTGAAATCATCTATTAATCACTGCATTTCTGGGAAATATCTAACTTGCAGCCTCAAACAATCTTCTGTTGAGTACTTAAATACATCTGATTTTAACATCACAAATCCCATATTTATTCTCTTGTTTGTATCTGCGTTTGCATTTATTCAGTCAATGATTTTGACAGAATTTTGACATGGATAAGACAATAAGCACAGGAATGCTAAGAATGCTTCTTCACATCATCTATCTTAATCCCTTAAAGCAGATCAATGTTCAAGAAAACTTTGAGCATTACTTGCATAAAGAAATTAGAAATCAATTTTGATAGAAGCTGTATGTGTTAAGAAAGCATGACAAACAAGAGTGAATCTAAGCACTTAAAATCATTCACTCTTGTTTGCGTTGGCATTTACATTTATACAGTCCAGAATTTTCAGAGAAACTTAGCATGGATAAAACAATGTGAGCATAAGAATGCTTCTTCACATCATCTATCTTAATTCCTCAAAAGGAGATTAAATGTTCAAGAAAACCTTGTGCATTACCTGCAATAAAAGATCAGAACCTAAGTTTTCTCTGGTGGATCAATGAAACAACTTTCAGAAATCTATATTCCCCTTGCAAGATGCAAGAGCTATCCTACTTTGGAACCCCACCATCATTGATCCTTGAACTTGTCTCCTGTTCCGCATGGCCGATCCTCGCCAGAACCTTACTGCTAGCTACGCTCCTGCGTAGAGCCTTGTTAAAAGTTGGATTGAACGGAACCATGCTCATTCTACATTCAGGGGAAGGAGGTACCCATTGGTCTTCTTCTCATACACAGCATCGGGAATTAGGAATAGTACTACAGTTAGGTTTTATGTTATGTCAATTTGAACTTGCTCGATCCGTTCAATTGCGACCTTATAATGCAATCGCATTTTCTGGTCCAATTACAGTTTTGGGTTGGTCCGGCCTATTGCTATTTCCTTGCGCTTATTTTGCTTTAGGAGGTTGGTTCACGGGTACAACTTTTGTAACTTCATGGTATACTCATGGATTGGCTAGTTCTTGTTTGGAAGGCTGCAATTTCTTAACTGCTGCGGTTTCTACTCCTGCGAATAGTTTAGCACATTCTTTGTTGCTAGTACAGCTAAGAACCCAGTCCCTGACACACCAACCTTAACATACAAACACTTCGAAAACATCCTTCATTTCCCTTCTAATCTCAGCGACACTCTTCAACAGGAAGTTTTAAGAACATAAGAAACATAAAAAGTTTTTTCTTTCATAACACCATCCATATAGATTGAACACAGGTTTATGACTGCTTAAGGTGCAATATGCAGGAACCCAGGATTGCAGCTATCTTGAATATAATATATACTAGCCAAATAATGGACGAATGTTTTCAGTTGAATCCTCGGTGCAGATAGGTCACTGGTGGTGACATAGACAATAGCTAAAATTTGCTTCATCGATTTGGCATGCTGCAGAATTAAGCATCTGTAAAGGAGGTCACACCAAACTGTGAAGCCTATACTGCAACTGTTTGAGATATGCCAAGAGGAACACCAGCATTGACCTGAGAAAACCAGAAGAATCTTGCTTGACAATCAAATTCATCTGCATCAATTAGAGAGTGAAGTATAACATATATAGGCTTAGGTGGGGATCAAGCACAAACGAAGCATAAGATACTAAAGATTTTCCTTGGCCATTTGAGGCTAACTTCTTTATTCCTCTGTGCATTGCATTTTAAGTTGGCAACACACCTTTGAAAAAAATAAGAAGCTTAGAGGGCATTTAAATTACATTTTTCTGGGTAGAGGCATCTTCTCCACATTTTACCCTCTTTTTTCCTCAAAAAAATCTTAATTTCATTCAAATTTGAAGGCAAGGTTTCGGGTCACATTCCTTTCAAAAGGACTCCCGTATTACGCTAAAAATTCCTCAACTTTGCATCTGCATCAGAATGGTCTGAGAAGAGCTGGCTCAGGAGTACATCATGGAGGACAAATTCATTGTGGGGCCTTGTGATAAATTTCCTCCCTTCAACAATATAGGATTGTCTAGAGGACATGAAGAATATTTACCTAGCTACACAAAGAAGAGCCCATTTTCTTATGGTATCTCATGCAAGGGAAAAACAATACAAAAAGATTGGATATGGATTTTGTAGGTTGAATGAATGCAATGATGTGGATTTGCTTAACCCTCTTCTATAAATATTGTACGTATGCAACCAAATTTAATAAGTTGAAAAGAATAAAATCATATTTTCCTGTGTGCAAGGACATCTTCACTCATAGGCCTCCCTTCGGTTGAAGAAGGGCTTTCGCTTAAAATTCTCATATTCCTGTGCTTGTTTTTTGTATGTTTTTTACATGGTATCGGAGCTGATCCAATCAATGACTGGAGGATACATGAAGACTCCGGTTAATCGATAAATATTAAGGGTAACCGAACGATTATGTGAGGTTTGAAACTTCCACCCGTGTGTCAACAAGCTCGCAAAAATCGGTCGATTAATCCAACTAGTCGGTTTGACCATTTGGGTTGGTGAGGTGGCCAACTGATAGATGTCAGTAGGTCGATAGTCGGATGACCGACCAATCGATCCGATTAGTCGACCTAGTTGACTGACTTTTTTTATTACAATTATTTGTTTTTAGTAATCAAAATCTAAGATGCTTAATCTTTGAGTGGAATTCAATTGCTTAATTTGTATTCATTATGGTTGAAAATGTCCAAATCTATGTAAATATATAAGATTATATATATAAAAAATGAATTATATATTTAATTTAATTTAATAAAACTACCTCAATTCAGTTAATCAACTGACTAGATACCGACTATTTGAATTTTGCAAGCTTTTGTGTCCCAAGTCTCACCCATAAGGAGATACTCAATCCTAGTCTTTCTTCATGTGCTTGACATGCCTTCACAGATTTTGGCGGACTTCAGATTATTGTCGTTTCTAAGTGATTGACCAAAGCTACCTGTGCACCCCCCTATTATTACCTATCAATGACTACATTTTAGGTGATCGATCACTCGTGCGCTCTATCAAAGACTGAGACTGGTCATTGATCAATCGATCCTCTTAGTATGCTTAATCACCTTTTTACATTGGTTGATCACATGCTGCCGTGTGATCAATCAATTTTCGCTTTTGTTAAAGGATCTCCAAGCATTGTTACAAGTGATCACTTAGTCCAGAAAATGTGATTGATCATGTGTTGCTTCTGTTTACCATATTATTGATGACTCCTTTCAAACTGATCAATGAGCGGTTCAGTTACCTAACTACCAAACTCATGAAGGTCAACTAATTCCTTTGCGATGTTGCATCCAAAATGTGCATAGCTAGACATAAACACATTTGTTAACCAAGAGGTACAAAGAATGCTCCAAAAAAAGATAATCAAGCCCATGATCAATGGTATCTCATGGACGACTAGGTTAAGGCTTGGATTCGATCTGTCCTAGGATTTGCAACCATTGTTCATAAACACCCCCTCCTCCAAACTACATGTGGAATAATCTTGCTAATATATTTGGATAAAAAGATGTTAGAATGTACCAATCACCCGTGGGATTCATGATTTATATCAAGGGAGATGAGCACTGTAAGCTTCTATGCGACTCTCGAGTTTAAGTGTGAGGATTTGGGTTACTATGCAGATGAAGATTGGGATTTTTGTGATGACCAAAAACATCTTGGGATAAGCATGGAAGAAAATGACCTCCATTTTTCTTAGTAACCTTGATTATGAGTCAAGAATATTTGAAACCACGCAGTCAACATGGATAGGCTTTGAGTCAGGTTGCGAAGGACCAAAGAAGTATGGTATAGTTTGTTGAGTCCCAAGATATGTCTAGGGAATATAATCTATTACCCACATTATTAGTGGGTTCCTTTCTCCTTCATCCTTGTTGAAGACAAAGATTAAGGAACAAGAAGATCGTCGCCATAATGCACGTGGAAAACTCTACGGCGAGGGAAAAACTATGGGGGCACACACAAACCCTCATCTCCCTCACAAGAGATTAGGGATACTCTCTTCACTAAGCTGATGAAAAAAGAGAGGGATGAGTACATATATAGGATGGTGGGTAAACGGTCCTTCATCCAAGATACATTTATCTATTTAAAGATCCATACAACTCAACACTCCCCCTCAAGTTGGACGTACATATCAACCATGCCCAACTTGCCCACATTCGGCTCAAATTGCACCGTAGGCAGCCACTTTGTGAAGAGATCAACAATCTGATCACCAGATTTCAAGTAGGGAATACACAAATATCCATTGTCATTTTTCACGAATAAAGTGTTTGTCTATCTCCACATGCTTTGTTCTATCATGCATTATCATGCATCATAGGGTTGTTGGCCAAATTTATTGCCTCTTAATTGCCACAAAACATCTTTATCGACATAACAACTTCAATACCCCAATCTTTCAGTAGGAGTTGTAACCACGTAACTTCAGTGACACCATTAGTTAGAGCCCGATATTCAGCTTCAACACTCGATCTAGAGACAATATTTTGTTTCTTACTTCTCCAAATAGTAACATCATTGTTTTTTCTGAATGTTAACATCATTCACATGAATTGAGGTAGGAGGTATAAAATGACTAACAATATTCACAACATAAGTAATGTATAGTCTCGTGAGAGTAAAATAAGTTACTTTCCCAACTAATCTTTGCTATCTTCCTCTTCCAACATCATCAAGAAGTTCACCATCCTTTTTACTCACTTTATGATTCGTTTTAATATTGGTGGTAGTTGGTTTGCATCCCAAGATACCAGATTCCTTCAACAAATTCATGGCATATTTCCGTTGGCTTAAGCACATATCTTTTGGAGACCGAGCCATCTCAATGCCTAAGAAGTAGTTCAACTTCCCAAAGTCTTTCAGTTCAAATTCAGTTGCGAGAGTTTTCTTTACGCGGGATAGTTCTCCTTCATCATCGCATGTAAGAATCATATCATCCACATACACTGAAAGAATAGATCTTTTCTCACTATTCCTGATGAATAAAGTGTGATCTCCATTCACTTGAGTACATCTGTTTCTTATCATGACCACACAGAGTCATTCAAAACAGGCTCTTAGAGATTGTTTTATACCATATAATGTCTTTTTTAATTTGCGTCATTTATCCTTTTTTCAATCCTAGGTGGCATTTTCATGTAAACTTCTTCTTTAAGGTCACCATTTAAGAAAGCATTTTTTACGCCCAATTGGTACACCTTCCAGGAAAAATGAGTAGCAAGACAGATGACAAGTCAGACAGTGTTCATTTTTGCCACATGAACAAATGTCTTGAGGTAATCAATCCCATATTTCTAATTGTATCACCTATCCAAAAGATGGGCATTGAATCTATCAATTTTTCCATCACCGGTATACTTGATTGTATACACCTATTTAGACCCTATGAAATGAGCACCCGTGGGAGCATCAACAACATCCCAAGTGTCATTCTTCAATAATGCATCCATTTCTTCCTTCATAGCTTTTACCCATTTTGGATCATTTTTGGCTTCAGTAATATCTTTAGGGATATGGTGAGCATCTAGAGAGGTAACAAAGCATTTGTAGGATGCAAAGTTAGAGTAAAAGATTTGGCGTTCAATGGGATGCTGAGAGCATCCTGCATATCCGATTGGAGGTTTGATGGTCCTCTTACCCTTCCTTTGTGCAATGCTATCATCCACATGTTCTGCCTCATATTCTATAAGTCATTATCACGCTCATCAAGTATAACACGAATGCTACTTGATGTTTGCAAGCTTGAGTTATTTGAGGAGGATTATGGAGGATAGACGTTGATTTCTGCAACCTCTTTATAAGTATATACGTCTTCATTAGGTTTAATCTACCCACGAAAAGAAGCATTGTAATAATCATCTTCTAAGAATTGAAGGGCATGGAATACCTCTTCATAATTAGTCTCCATCTGAAGAGGAGTATCAAAAAAGAAGGCTTTATTTTCAAAGAACCTAATATCTTTGATGACTAAAACATGGCCAAAAAAGGAATCAAAGCAACGATAGCCCTTCTGTGTTGTAGAGTAATCAAGGAAAAAACCTTTGTTAGCACGAGCATCCAACTTCTTAACCCCAATATCATTGACGTGTATGAAACAAATACATCCGAAAACATGTGGTGTGAGAGAAAAAGGTTTTTGACACGGATACTCGCATAAACTAAAATTCACCATTAAGGACACACAACAACATTATGTTCATCAAGTACACACTAGTAAGAGCCGCCTCTCCCTATTTGTAACATTTCACTGAAGAAGAAGAGCTCGAGTAATCTCTAATATGTGTCTGTTCTTTCACTCTGCAATCCCGTTCTGTTAAGGACTATAGGCACATGGTGTTTCATGAAGATTCCCTTTCCCAACAAGAGTTTTTTGAATATAATTAGCTAAATAGTCTCTATCATTATCTGAACAGAATTTTTTAATCTTGACATTATGTTGTCTCTCCACAAAGGAAGCAAACTCATTGATGATATCGGGAACTTCATTCATGTTCTTCATAAGATAAATAGCGACGTGTCTTGAATAATCATCAACAAAAAATAATAAAGTATCAAAATCCTTGTCAAGTCAAAATATTGCATGGACCCCTGACATCAGAATGCACCAACTCAAAAGCTTGATTTGATTTATTGGTTGATAGGAAACTTGGTGCGAGTTTGCTTTGCAAATTGGCAAACCTCACACTGCAAAGCGATTTCATGTAATCCATAGAAAATCTCAGGAATCAATTTTCGTAACAAAGAAGTATTGATGTGACCAAGGCGTTCATGCCATTGCTGTACTGATATAAAGTTGTCATTTTCATGTCGAGCCTTCATTGCAGAAGTAAGGGTCCCGAGCTGGAAGACGACATAGACCACCATTAACTAAACCAATTCCAGTTTTTTAACCTGTCTCCAAATCTTTTAAAACACATGACTTTTGGTCAAAAATCAATCTACATATCACACATTGACCCGAGCCGTGTTCTCTTTTTTATAAATGCATTGAAGTGTACTTATCATACATTGAGTTGAAGTGTCATTAGTTATTTACAATTTTTCTTCATGTAGTGGTGATATATACTCTGTTATCTCTTCAGTTTTCTTCTCAGAATGCATTTGATTGATCACGAAGAGGTGTTCCTATTGCAAAATTTGAGAGCCGAATACAGAGGAAGAGAGAAACTTCTACCAAATAAAATAAGAAGTCCCGATATATAAAGAAAACTAACTTCACATATATTTGAACGTATATTCACTGACATTTCAATAATTGGAACAAGTATCTTACCTTGGCAGATTTGAAGAGTTCATCAAGTACTTCGGAGAGCGTAGGATGTGCATGGACGGCAAACTTTATGTCCTGAGGAAAAAATAAATAAGATTCGGGTGCAAATATACAAAGCAATTGGCTGCAATGACAGCAATTGATGATGTTTAAAGATTATAAAATGGAAAAGTTTCGGGTGCAAATATACAAAGCAATTGGCTGCAATGACATCAATTGATGATGTTTAAAGATTATAAAATGGAAAAGACCACAACTACAAAGTCCGCAATGTAGCAAATCAAGGCAAGAGCTGGAAACCACAGTGATTGCTAAAGAGAAACCACATTTATGACCTACACTACCCAGACGGTCAACCGAATTTGACACAATAGCAATGTGTCCGGGTCCATAATTCTTAAGTTTAAAATGCCTTGAATATTCAAAAGATTAATTTAATGATTGAAACTGCTTTGTGTCCATCAAATAAAAAACTGATCCTATGAAGATGTAATTGCAATGTAGCTTGATTATTTCTAATCTGCAGTAAATCAAGTACATGAAAAGATGGTAGTTAATGCAGAAACCCTCCACAGTGGAAGGGAAAAACCACGGGGTAGAAGGACAGTGGAAGGGAAAAACCACGGGGAAGAAGGACCCTTGTTGCTCAAGGCAACTAGGACTTTGTCTATCGTCTTTCTTATTCTTCGATATGAGAGAGGGATAGATACATATATGCCCAAGATAAGATGAATCCCCTCCCAAGATCCGTTTACCTTTTACATGGCACTCAACACCCCCTCTGATGCAAATGGAGAATCGGGCGACGGATAAAAATAATTTTGATTGGTGGAGATTGTTTGGTAGAAGAAAATGGAGGGGTTGAGAAGAGAAGACACGCCGGATGTGCGGGGTTAGAGGAGAAGAACGCGTAAACCACGAGGGGAAGAGAAGAGACTCGTCGGGAAAACGTGAAGACCACGTGGGGGGAGAAGAGAGAGGCAAGAGAGGAAAGAGATAAAAATCTCAATTTTTCATAAACTTCAACTGACTAAATCATTGGACCCTCATCCCTTTATATAGGAGGGATGAGATTACAAAAATAGTAAATTAATTTAAATGGACAACTAATTATCCTAATTGGACTCTAACTAATTAACCGACCAAATTAAAAATCAAATCTATGACTAATTGTTGGAGATCACAGGCGATCTCATTTATTTAATTAAAGACATAATAATTGAAATAAACGTAAATAAAATTGACCACTAAAATTAATTAAAAATTCGGCCCTATGTTTTGGGTCCACGCTGCATCAACTCTCCTCCGCTTTCGTCTCCCGACGAATTGCTTGATGTAGTTGCGTCGTTGGAGAGTTCATCCTTGAATTGTAGCTTCAATTTCCTCCAATTCGATCCTTTTCAACGTTACGTTTGTAGTTCTTTCCAATTGGAGGGCATCTCTGCAGTTTTCGTACCCCTTCATTACAACTTATATTGTGAGAGGAGCCTTTGAACCTTCCCTTTAAATAAAAGCTTTTGCCTGGAGGGGGTTCTGTGTAATTTCTCCCAATTAATTTCTCAAGGGATTTCCAGTCCCACCTGTCACGGGACTCAAACCCCGTAACCATCGGGTTCCCGGTTAGGGTTTGCCCTATCGTCGTGCGCGCATAACGCGGGCTGGGGCGCGGCTTCGCGACGGCGGGCGGGGCTGGTGCGGCTCAGCGGGGCGTTGCGGGGAGGCGGGGGTCGCAAGGGCTTTGCGCGGGTGGGCACGGGCGCTGGGGGGGGGGGGGGCGAGGTCGGGTTCAGCGGGGCGGCGTGGGTGTCCGGTTGAGTTGGGCGGCGTCGGCTGGGGGAAGAGGGGATGGCGAGGGAGAGGCTGTGGAGTAGCGGACGGAGGAGGGGGGGGGGGCCTGGGGGAGGTGGCGAGAGGGAGAGGGAGGAGAGGGGAGGCCAGTGTTGCAGAAGACGGTATTCGGTATTCAGTTGGAGGGGTCACTGAATAGAGAATAATCGGTATTCGGGCGACTATTCGGAATTATTCGGTTTTGTATTTTTTAATATAAAAATTATTTATAATACATATATTCTTATATTTTTATACATATATGGTCATTATTTAACATGAATCCAAGATAAAAGTACCCATCAATATAATAGATATATAGAATTTGACATTTGTGGTGATACCGTGGTAAAACGTAACCCATAAAATTTGAAAATTGAAAATAAAAATATAAAAATATGAAAAGTCGAACTCCAGTCGGTCCAGTCGGCCTCATAGTCGGTCCAGTCGGCCTCATAGTCGGTCCAGTCGGCCTCATAGTCGGTCCAGTCGGCCGAATAGTCGGCCGACTATTCGGTTGGGCCGACTATTGCCCGACTGGAGGTCTATTCAGTCGGGTACCCCCCCGCACCGCATAGTCGGACCGACTATTCGGTATAGTCGGCCGACTATTGCAACACTGGGGGAGGCGGAAGGGAGGTGCTTGGTCGGGCGCAGTTGGGAGAAAGGGGGGGTGTGCGATGGAGAGGGAGGGCGCGCAGGAGGGCCGCGGCCGGCTTTAGCGTGATGGTCCGGGCCTGGGCTGGTGGTGTTGAGACTTCATGCCCCTAGACAACAATGACGGGGCTGTTGGCAGTGAGGTCATTATGCTCGTCCACGATGCTTTCATCGTAGATCGGTCCTTCATCTTCCTGGGCAGCAAGGTTTCCGGCAAACAGATCGAGATGTTGGCCTTCGCCCTCTTCAATTTCTTGGCCGAAATTGGGTTGCACAGCGGCTTCTACGATCTGACTTTCGTCGTCGACGAACGAATCTTCATCGACTTGCACATCTAACCATGCATGCACCTTGATGCACGATATAAGTCGCTGCCAGATCTTCTTTGAACGTAAATGCGAGTGCGAACCATGAGATGGGCGGCTGAGACCAAATTTCAGACGCCAATACTCGATAGGATCGTCGAATCGTAGGAACGATTCAACAAGGTGGATGTCCCATCCCTGGATGCCTTCAAAGATCCAACACCTATTGCCAAAATGGATGGAACCAACTATGAACTGTGGGCCATGCAGTTCATGAGTTTGATGCAATGTAATGGCAAGAAGCACACCCTCACAACAGAGAAGCCTCGTCACAAGACTGGAACAAATGCTTCTTGGGAGGCGGATGACGCGCATGCTCGCGTATGGCTATCTGGGACTGTATCCACAGAGATAGCGAATGATATACTGAGTCGGCCTACTGTAAAGGCTATGTGGGACATTCTTGCCGCGACATACTCTCCGACAAAGAATGAGTCTAAGATACTCCAACTTCAGCATGATATCTTCACATCGAAGCAGAATGGTCACCCTCTTCACACCCTCTACACTTCTTTGAGGGGTATATTCAAGAAGTTACATGGTTACATACCCTTGACTGCTACACCAGAGCAACTCAAGGCATACAAAGACTCTGTGATGATTGGGGTATTTCTAGCAGCCCTGGATCCAGAGTATGATGTAGCTCTTGTCCAGATCCCCACTGATGCTACCATACCTCCTATAGAGGAGGCATATCGAAGATTGAGCAGACTTTCTATATCCTCTAGTAGTACCTTACAACACCAAACATCTTCAGCTATGGCGACGCCACATGGTAGAGGCAACCATACAATATATCGTGGTCGGGGAAGCTCCAACCGCGTCAGAGGAGGGCACGGTCGGGGTCGACCGTGCACCTTCTGCCACCAAATAGGCCATTCTGAGGAAACATGCTATTCTAAGCACGAGTTTCCTGCGTCAGCCAGGGTTGCAGAGCATACACAACAGACTGGGAGTTCATCTCCTGCATCTGATTAGAGGTTTGACGAGTTTGTAGCACGACTGAAAGAGATTATGCCTGGCACGTATGGATCCACTAACTCTCCTTCAGGATCCTCTGAGGTTGCTGCCTCAACATCTGTGTCTACATCAGGTATAGAATATGCTTTTACTAGTTGCTACAGGGCGGACTTATCTGAATGGATCATGGATTCCGGCGCATCTCATCATATCTGTGGTGACAGAGGTCAATTTAGTGTTTTTCGTCCTATTCAACCTAGAGGATCAATTGTGATAGCAGATGGTACACATTCCTCCATCACTGGTCAGGGGGAGGTGCAGTTAACCTCTACATTGAGGCTTTCCAATGTTCTCTATGCTCCTGATTTTTCTATGAATCTATTAATAATTAGTCAAATCACCATACATTGCCGTGCCATATTTGATCCATCTGCTCTTGTGTTTCAGGACATACTCACGGGCAGAGTGATTGGAATTAGTCGTGAGCAAGGGGCCTTTACAGACTAGTGCAGTCTCTGTATGCTGGCGACTCTTCTTCTATCCACACTAGATCTGTTTCTCCATATATGTGGCATTTGCGATTTGATCATCTTCCTTTGCAAAAGCTGATTCATCTTCTTCCTCATATTTCTCCTCGCTCTACTTTTCAGGCCTGCCAGCTTGGGAAGCATCATCGATCCACTTTCCAGAGTCGTCAGGGTCCAACTAGTCATTGTCTGTTTGAGTTGCTCCATTTCGATATTTGGGATCCTAGTCGTGTCCCAGATCATCAGGGACACAGAATTTATCTTGTTGCAGTTGATGAGTTTTCTCATTTGTCTTGGGGTTTTCTCCTTAAGAACAAGTCTGATGCTGGTCCTGTTATTCAGTCTTTCATTAAAGAAATAAAGAACACAGTCTCTACAAAAGTCAAGTTCATACGTTCTGATAATGCATTAGGGTTTTGCAGTACTCAGATTCTCAATTTCTTAGGTCTAATGGTATTATGCATCATAAATCATGTGCGTATACTTCCCAACATAATGGGGGGACTGAAAGGAAACACCACCATCTTTCGGATGTTACCAGAACCCTTTTGATTCAGAGTCGTGCTCCTCATTCCTATTGGGGAGATGTGGTTCTAACTGCTCGTTATCTGGTGAATCGTATGCCATCTTCGGTGCTTGGGGAGAAGATCCCATTCTTGATTGTGTTTCTCGAGACAGATCTTTTCACTTACGCATCGTATTTTTGGTTCTGTTGCATTTGTTCATCAACTCTCTCATGGTCTTGACAAGCACTCTCCCAGAGCTATCAAATGTGTGTTTGTTGGGTATTCCAAAACCCAAAAGGGATGTCGTTGTTTTGACCCTGTTTGACGAAGATACTATGTTAATACTGATGTCACCTTCTTTGAGTCTATCATGTATTTTTCTCCCACAGGTGACATGCTTACCCCTTCATAGGATGGAGAAGAGATTTATATGCCTCCTTCATCATTACCATGTTCTACTCCATCTCCACCTCCACCACCACCGCCTCTACCACTGTCTTATGTTTTCTTCCTACAGGTCTACCAGCAAAGGCCCCATGCTCATGCGCCCCCTCCATCATCCAGCACGCCCATGGTATGTACCGAGTATTTGAGTTCTTCTAATGACACGAGTGATTTGCATGTACATAATGAGGTGCAGGGTGCGGATACTATCTCTACTACTACTGAGGATCTGGATATGCCTATTGCACTTCGGCGATAGAGGAGAGCATGCACTATGCACCCTATTGGTTCTCATGTTTCCTGGGAACATCTATCCAAGGATTTTCAGTACTTTGTTGTGGGTTTGTCTGCTATAGAGATACCACGGTCAAATCAGGAGGCACTGCAAAGCAGTCAGTGGCGTCTGGCTATGGAGGAGGAGATGGTAGCTTTACAGTCACGAGGTACGTGGAGTGTGGTTCATGCTCCACCAGGTGCGTCTCTTGTTGGAAGCAAGTGGGTATTTACTGTGAATCATAAAGCTGATAGCACCGTAAACAGATACAAGGCCAGGTTGGTTGCTCGTGGGTTCAGTCATACCTATGGAGTGAACTATCAGGACACGTTTTCCCCTGTTGCGTGCCATTCTACCTTGCAGATTCTTATTGTTGTGGCGATGGTACGTGATTGACCACTTTTCCAATTGGATGTCAAGAATGCTTTCTTGTATGGTGATCTGTCGGAAGAGGTTTACATGCAACAACCATATGGGTTTGCTGCTGAGGGGGAGTTCGGTATGGTGTGCCGTCTTCATAAGGCTATATATAGTCATAAGCAGAGTCCGAGGGCTTGGTTTCAGAAGCTCTCAGAATTAATTGAACAGAAGGGGTTTGTCAGATCTACTACAGATCATAATCTCTTTGTAAAGAGAAACCAGAGAGGTATTCTAGTCATTTTGGTTTATGTTGATGACAGTGTTATTACTGGCAACGATGAACATGACATTCAAGCAGCTAAGGATTTCCTTGGACAACAGTTTGTTACCAAGGACCTTGGCACGCTTCGTTATTTTCTTGGCCTGGAGTTTGCACGAAATCAGCAAGGTATGGTTATGACACAAAGGAAGTATGTTACTGATCTTCTATCTGAGACAGGCATGACATGATGTAGATCAACTACTACCCCGATGGATCCTAATGCGAAGCTTCATGATGACAGATATGAGGAGGTGGACAAGAGACGATACATAGACCTGGTAGGGAAAGTACTGTATGTTACCATTACCAGGCCTGATATATCTTTCGCTGTGAGTAAAGTAAGTCAGTTCATGGAGCAACTCAGGCAGGCGCACATGGATGCAGTATTCATGAGCCTACTCTAGGTGTAGGTCTTTTGTTTAGAAGAGATACATCTCTCTCAGTTACCGGATGTGCAGATGCAGACAATCCTGGGTGTCCTAAGGACATGAAGTCCACTTTAGGCTTCATTGTGTTTGTTGGCAGCTCACTAGTCTCATATAATAGTAAGAAACAAACTGTTGTTGCTCTATCTAGTGCGGAATCAGAATATAGGGCAATGGCCCAAGGTAGTACGGAGATGATGTGGGTCAAATCTGTCTTGACTGATTTAATGATTGAAGTGCCTCTTCCTATGCATCTCAAATGTGACAATCAAGCAACCTTATTTATAGCTAATAATCCAGCATTCCATGAAAGGACAAAGCACATTGAGGTGGACTGCCATTACACTCGTTATTTGATCCAAAAGGGGCTTATTTCAACATCGTATATAGCGTCAGGAAATCAGATTGCTGATATGTTTACTAAAGCCCTGGCTAGAGGTCCTTTTCATCATTGTTGTTCCAAGCCGAGCATGATAGATATATATGCTCTAGCTTGAGGGGGAGTGTTAAGATATTTATGTTATTTAGTCCTTTTTTCATATTGTTTATTTCTATTGTTCGGTTTATGTAATTTACCTTTAGATCTATTCTCCTATATAAGAGTTTAAGGTTAGATGGAATACAACTTTCGTTTCTCATTCCACAGTCATCAATATAGATAAGGAAAGAAACTTTATTTGTTTTCCTCTTCACAAATAGAGTATGATCTCCATTTCCTTGGTGATATCCCAAATCTAGTAATCACAACTCTAAGCTTGTCAAACCATGCTTTAGGTGATTGTTTTAGACCATATAGTGCCTTCTTTAGCTTACAACACTTTCCTATCTTTTCTACCCCAGTGACATGCATGTAAACTTCTTCATGGAGATCTCCATTCAAGTTTGCATTCGTCACGTCCATCTGATGGAGCTTCCATTCCTTAATGACTGCAAGAGAAAGAAGAACACACACCGTATTCATTTTTACGACAAGGGCACAAGTTTCCAGGTAATCAACACTATATTTTTATTAAATCCCTTCGCTACAAGTTTAGCTTTGTATCTCTCCATAGGGGCAAAAGTTTTCAAGTAATCAACATCATATTTTTGACTTGTTATTTTGTTATTTGGCTATTTATGGAGTTGTGTAACCCTTCGGGGTCTTTTATGTAATTTCTCCTTTTGGTTCTCTAAGGTTTCATGCTATATAAGAAATCCTATACCCCTTGAATAAAACACGTCATTCATTCTCTCATCGTTCTCCACATGTTATCAGAGTAGCGGTCCTAGACCGGTGTTCTGACCTAATTCCCAATGCCACCCTAATTCTCTTGCATCGTCAGGAAGACTTCTCATGCAATTCATGCGCCCCAAGGAGAGCCTCCATGCCCTACTCGTCGCAGCCATGCCACCAACGATCCCCCCGAAGCCGATGTAGCAACTTGTGGTGCTGATCGTGCCGCCTAGGGCACAACATTGGCACTGCCCAGGGGTCCCCAAGCCATCTCAATGCTACAGGTGGCCTCCCAAGCCTTCTAGGCCCACTGCAAGGGCCCCTCAGGCCTCCTGTGGCGCCTCTAGGCTACGTGTGGCATGTCTACTCGTCGTTGGCTCCTAGTCGATGGCCCCTCCAGCCCCCCTATAACTCCTAGCCGCCATTGGTGGTGTCGCAAGCACCTTAGGCTCACCGTAGAAGTCTCTCCAGGTCGTCTGGTCTCGCTGCAAGCCGCTAAAGGCCCCCTAGGGAACCCGAGGTCTGCCGCCAAGGCTTCAGCAGGCCATCTACGACCACCTTCGAAGTCGTTGGTGCCTCGCAAGCATCCTAGGCCTGTTGCAAGGCCTTCTAATCCAACCTCCGGCAATCACGAAGGCCTCCAAACAACTTTTTATGAAAACTAATGGTCCCCTACGATCGTTGCATTTCAACTTCATGCTTGATTAAGTTACCTTAATGTTTGATTAAGACTACAATTACTTGCTACGTCACTTTTTCTTGACCTACGCCATCACCATGGCATCTGCAGAGCCCAAGCCTGCGTATCCGACTACCTCTGTGATGGTATAGGTCACTTCTATCAAATTAAAGGACACAGATAACTACGTGCTATGGTCTCGAGCCTTCAAGGTGTTCGTCGGCAGTCAGGGAGCTTCTATCACTCGTTTAATGAAGGTTTTGCAAAACTCTACTGCAAGGGAGATTACTTCTACTACGTATCTAGCCACTACCTCGGATACTGTAGCCAACTCTGCTTCTGCACTAGCATCAACCTAGATCATTGATTCGGATGCATCTTCACTTGACTGAGATGGTAGTTTCTATCCTCATCTCAACCACCTTCCACTGTGAAGTTGGTTTGGGTAGCAAGCATTGCTCATTCTCCTATTACGATCGTTGGAACTATGGAGTTCTCCAATCTCAGGCTCACGGGCGTTTACTGTGCACCGGATTTTCCTCTGAGCCTCTTATCCATTCATAAGCTATGTATTGAATTGAATTGTCGAGTGATTTTTGATGAGTTCCATTGCTATTTTTAGGACATCCGGACGATGCAGAGTTTTGGTGGGAGGTATGAGAATAATTGTCTTTACTATCTTGATATCCCTGTTGACACAACTGTGCAGGTGCTACCTCTGTGTCAGTTGACCTTTACTATGGCATTTGCAGCTTGGTCACCCATCTGCCAAAGCTCTTTCTCGTATTTTCATGGACTGTCATCTCTAAAACCTGCTGAGTGCGAAGCATGCCCGTTCGGCAAGAACCATCGTGCTTCTTTTCCACCTAGGACTAGGCCACATCGATTATTACCTTTCTCTTTGATCCATTGTGATATTTGGAGACCTTGCCCTGTTTATACTATTACCGGTCATAGATATTTTGTTGTTTTTGTATATGATTACAACATGTCTTCTTGGGTCGATTTGATTAATGAGCGGTCATAATATTGTCTTCTTTCTTTTAGCTTATTAAAACATCTTTTGCTAAATGTATTCAAACTATCAGGGCTGACAATGCTTTTGAGTTCTCTCAGCAAGACTTGGTATCTTTCTTTACCACTCAGGAGACCCTTCACCAGACCTCATGTCTGCATACCTCACAACAGAACGGGGTAATGAAAAGGAAGCTTTACCACCTTCTAGACATTGTTCGTACCTTGCTTACTCAAATGAAGGTTCCCAAAACCCACTGGGGGGACAATGTTCTTACTACCGCCTACCTCATTAATAGGGTCTCGTCCTCAGCCCTCAAGGGGGTATCTCATTTCTCACTCTTGTATCCTGATGAGGAACCTTTTTCATTTCCATTGAGAATTTTTAATTGCATTCCCTTCGTACATAATTTTCAGACTGTAGATAAATTGTCTCCTCGTGCTATCAAGTGTGTTTTCCTTCGATATTCTCATACCAAAAAGGGATACAGGTGCTACGACCCTACAAGTCATCGTTACTCCATTTCTGCATACGTCACTTTCTTTGAATAGATTAGTAACTTTACTCAGTCTGTCAATGACATACCCTAGGAGCTCCTACAACCGTCCATTGTCTACGAAAGGAAACATACTAGTCATTCTGAACATTTATCGTTACTTATTCCTTATTTGCAGGATGATGTACCATCTTCCAATGTTCCCACCACTGCAGCTTCAGATACTCCACAAGAACTCCCTATAGCTCTGCGTCGAACAAAAAGGCAATGTACCATCTTCTAATGTTCCCACCTCTGCAGCTTCATATACTCCACAAGAACTCCCTATAGTCTGCGTCGAACAAAAAGGCAATGTACTATACATCCCGTGTCACATTTTACTTCCACTAACAGTTTATCCAGCTGTGACAAGCGATTTGCAGATGCTGCTATTCCCTGTGATCATTACAGTGCATTGCATGACCATAGTTGGAAAAGGCCATGGATGAAGAGATGGATGCGCTTACATCCATGGGCATGTGGGATCTTGTACCGTGTTCTACAAGTGCCAAGCATGTTGCCTACCGATGGGTCTTCATGACCAAACAATCTCCTGATGGTTCTATTGACAGGTTAAAGGTCAGGCTTGTGGCAAAGGGATTTAATCAGACTTATGGAGTGGAATACTTTGATACGTTTTCTCCTGTAGCTAGGATGGGTTCAATTTACACTATTCTCTGTGTTGCAGCCAATAAAAATTGGTCAATTCTTCAGCTCGATGCGAAGAATGCATTTCTATACGGTGACCTTGAAGAGGATGTCTAGATAATGCATCCACCGAGTTACTCCGTCGAGGGGGAGTATGTGTGACGACTCCGTAAGACCATTTATGGTCTAAAGCAGAGTCCACGAGCTTGGTTTGACAGACATACTACTGAGATAAGCTCTCTTGGCTTCCACATGACAACATTTGATTATTCTGTGTTTACTTGGACGACGATCCACTGGCATTGTGATACCTGCTATCTATGTAGATGATATGGTAGTTACTGGTGATGATAATAAAGGCATTCTAGAAACCAAGGCCTTCCTCCAGAAGGTATTTGTCACCAAGGACCTTGGTCAACTCCGATACTCGGTATTGATGCGATACGTACCGCAAAGGGATTACATCTATCACAACGAAAATACTGCTTGGATATTCTTACAGAGGCTGGTTTACTTGGATGTAAACCATCTGGTATCCCAGCAAATGTGCGGAAATATGCTACATCTGTTGATCTTGAGTTTGAGGATACTATACAATATAGAAGCCTCATGGGCGAATAGATCTATCTCACTATTACTATGCCTGATGTAGCATATGTTGTAAGCAGAGCCAACCGCCATATGGAGAGACCTCTTTATAGTCATTGACAAGATGTTCTTCTGATCCTTTGCTATTTGAAGGAATCTCCAAGGCGAGGCCTCTTCTACATGATCAATGGTCACACTAATGTCACCGCTTATGCAAATGCATATTATGGCAGTTCACCTGATGACTGACGATCCATTACAGGCTATGCTATGTTTCTTGGTGGCAACCTTGTTACATGGCGAAGCAAGAAGTAGGCATCGGTTTTTAGATCGAGTGAAGAGGCAGAATATATGACAATGGCCCATGTCACTTGTGAGATTACTTGACTTGTCTCCTTTTTATAGGAGCTTGGGTTTCCTGCTACTGCTCATGTACCTTTATATTGTGATATTAAAATTGCTACATACATTGCCACCAATCCAGCATTTCATGAGAGGACTAAGCACAATGAAGTTGACTGTCACTTCAATCGAGATGGGGTATGAGGAGGAAAGATCATTACACCTCATATCTCTACAAACCTTCAACTTACAGATATATACACGAAAGCACTACCAAAGAAGTGTCCGTCATTGATAATTTTCAAGTTGGGCATGATAGATAAATATGCTCCAACTTAAGGGGGAGTGTTAGAGTTATTTTGTTATTAGGCTATTTATGGAGTTGTGTAATCCTTCAGTGTCTTTTATGTAGTTTTTCCTTTTGGTTCTCTAGGATTTCATGCTATATAAGAAACCCTAGACCCTTGAATAAAACACATCATTTATTCTCTCATCTTTCTCCACATGACTAAATCCGTTTGCTATAAGTCTAGCTTTGTATCTCTCCACTAGGCCATATGGCTTGTACTTTATGGTAAATATCCATTTTGAACCAACCATATGTACTCCTTCAAAGATGTCTGCGATGTCCTGTATGCAATTATTTTTAAGTGCTTCCATTTCTTCTTCTATGGCACGAATCCACCAAGGATTAGCAAAAGCTTTTGCAATATTCCTGGGAATCACAGACGCATACAAAGATGTTATAAAACACTTGTAGTTTTTACTGAGTTTGAAGTAACCAACATATCTGTTTATACGATATCTGGTGCAATTTGTATACCTCGAGGGGGACCTTTTTCCTCTACGTCCACACCTATGTCCCACTGAATCCCATTCACATATGATCAAGTCGTCAATCTTCTCATCTTTATCAATGTCATAGATTTCCTTTTCTGATCATTTTTTAGATCATGGTTAGTATTCCCAGAGATAATAGAGGAATTTAGGTCATCGATGGATTGAATAGGATTGGGATTGGTTTCTCTTCCTTGAGCATGCAATAGAGTCCATTGCTGATCTTTCTTATTATAGTTTTTTTCATGCCAATGAGGAGAACGAAGCTTCCACTCCTTTTTCTTAGTGCCAGTCTGAATGGAGTTGCTCAAAAAGAGTCATTACATGTATCCCATAAAAGAATATTCTAAACATTTCCTTCATCATTACTTCCATTGTCTCCGTGAAGGGAATGCTTAGAATAATAAGGGTCATGCTCTATAAAGGTGACATCTTTAGTCACATGTATTTTTCCATCCATAGGATTGAAGCATTTAAAGCCTTTCTGAGTAGGGGAATATCTTGAAAAAATATATTTGATTGCACGAGCATTAAGTTTCTTTGCATCAGGTGCAAAATTGTGGAAATAGCAAACACACCCAAAGGTCTTCGAAGGAAGAGTAAATGGCTTACCCTCGGGTTGAACAACAGAGAATGGAGTGGTCATGTTCAGTCGTCTTAAGGGCATCCTGTTTATAAGAAATGCACTAGTGAGAATTGGCTCTCCCCAGAACCGTTTAGGAAGGTTTCTTTGAAATAAGATCGCTCTGCTAACTTCAAAATAATACATGTTCTTTCGTTCTGCAACATCGATCTGTTGAGGAATATAACTGCAAGAAGTCTCATGAATAGTTCCTTTAGCATTAAGCAAATAATGTAGTTCTTTAGACAAATATTCACTGGCATTATTAGACCTAAGCCGTTTAATCATTTTCCCATATTGTGTCTCAAAAAGAGTGAAAAAATATTTCATAATGCTACTAACTTCGCCACGGTTATGGAGTAAGTAAACAAATGTGCTTCTAGAATAGTCATCAATAAATGTAAGGAAGTACTTGTAACTATTATGAGCAGGAACGCTAGAGGGACCCTAAACATCAGAGTGGACCAACTCAAAAAGTCTCGTTTTACTCTCAGACACCGAATAAATTGCTCTAGTGCATTTTTCTTTCAAACAAGCATGACAAACAAGGTCTGCAGAGCTCAAGTCTTTAAGTAATAAAGGAAACATCTCTTTGAGATAACCAAGTGGAAGATGACTAAGACATTCATGCCATTATATGACTAACTCATGACAATCCTTCTTATTTTCTCTCTCTTGAATGACGGTCGTTAATGCAACTGGTACTTTAATTGGTAGGTGATACATACCTTTACGAACTAAGCCAATCCCAATTCTCTTTCTTATCACTGGGTCTTGTAGCATACATCGATCAGAAGAAAAAACAAGTTCACAATTCAATCTTTTCTTATCCTGTTAACAGAAAGGAGATTTAGAGGCATATCTAGAACATGAAGTGCATTATGAATAACAAATCTATCAAGAAGGGATGTACTTCCTTTCCTTGCCACTGTAACATGAGATCCACCAGCAAAAGAAACGTGGTCCCTGTTGGAGGCTAGTCTAAAAGCGTCAAAGAGTTTTGGGTCACCTGTCATGTGGTCAGTAGCACTGCTATCAATTATACATTCTTTGTTCTCATCAGTATGCAAATAGTGACAATTCCTTTGAGTGGCAACGGTAAGAGCACTATTGATATTGCAAGCTTGGTCAGAAGTTCCCTCCCGAATGTTTCTCATACTTAGATAAGCATAGATTTCTTGAATCTTGTCATGGGTAGGCTGACTACATATATTTAGATGTCCTTCAATATCGATTTTCTCCTCCAATTTTGGTTCTCTAATTTGGATTGGAGTCCCATAAATAAGCACCATCTTAACATCCCCATTAGACTTTTCATCAAACATCTTGAAAGAATTAACACTAGCAGAACTCATTAGCATTTTATCGAACACTTGGTGTGCAACCAATGTTCCAATGGCTCCAATACTCTGAGACAATTCATCGAACACATTGTGTGCAACTTGTACGAAAAACATGTTCCCAAAACACAAAGCGACAAACATTGTACCTACAAAACAAAAGGGCAAAAGCACCCTCTACTAATGGTTGCTCACCCGCAACAAGGAACCAATGTCAAGAGTACAACAACATACTGCTCCTTCATCCACAAGTAGCATACTTGAAAGAACCCAACTTTAGGAGAACAACAAGCCACACAACAATAGCTTGGTATCTCCAAGAAATCCATATGTGGACTCCCAAACTGAGCAAATCAGAATGAAAAAAGGACACAAAACAACAAGAGCGAGAGATGCAAGGGGCGAAAGAGCTTTCACACACAACCCAGCTGCAAGAGCGAGAGATGCAAGGCTACATCAACAACACCTTCTCCAGTAACAAACTAAATCGAATGATCGAGAATCGCAACGAGCTGAACCTTCAACCTTGCTTTGATACCATGTAGTAAATCAAGCACACAAAGATGTTAGTTAATGTGGAAATCCTCCACAATTGAAGGGAAAGACCACAGGGAAGAAGGGCTCTTGTTGCTCACAACAACTAGGGCTTTATCCATTGTCTTTCTTATTCTTTAAAATGAGAGAAGGATATATACATATATGCCTAAGATAAGATGGATCCCCTCCCAAGATCCATTTATCCGCTTACATGGCACTCAATATTCTTCGTCCAATATTTCCAAATGAAGCTGTCTTGCAAATAATTTCATGCATGTTACCTAGTAATGTAACTGGCTTTTGCATGTATTCCACATTATCCAGGGCCCTCCATGCCCTCATATTTAGGGTATGAGCCAATTGTCCCTCGACCAAACAAAACAATGACCATGATATTTGATTCCTATGTGTCACCCAAATATTTCCTGGTGGTGAATGACTTAGCTTGTTATGTAGCCAATCTTTCTACCATCCATAACACCCTTGAACAAAAGGGTTGCCAAATCATTTAGAAATTTGCGGCTCATTTTCACTGTCTGAGTAGGTAGAATAGTATGGTGGCCTAAACTAACGAATATCTCATATATAACATAATTAATTTTCCAGAGAGCCTGTTTTTACGTGATTTCAGGGTTTCTGAGGGTTATACGCTATTTATTACAAAGGACCAAATAGCACAATTCACTGGGCTGAAAGCCCATACAGTGGATGGCCTTAGAGTTCATAAATCACGTATACTGGGACCTTTCTCAAGTGAGATGCATTAAGAACGAGGAAGGTCACGTACTTGTTACTCATAAGGATATAGAGACTAGATGGGAGCAATACTTCCATAAACTTTTCATCGGGGAAGGATATAGAGAGATCACTTTGGATGATCTAGCTAGTAGTGAAAGTTACTTGAATCGTGCAAGCTATAGACGAATAAGAAGAAAAGAAGTAAAGGAGGCTTTGAAGGTTATGAGGCCTGGGAAAGGTATAGAACCGGATGACATCCATGCAGAAGTATGGAGAGTTTTTGGTGAGCGTGGTTTGACTTGGCTTACGAATCTATTCGATGTTATTTGACGAAACAAGAAAATGCCTGAAGATTGGAGGAGTATCGTGGTGTCTCTTTATAAGAACAAAGGAGACATTTAAAATTGTTTAAATTACAGAGATATCAAGCTGATAAGTCATACTATGAAAATTTGGGAACGTGTGATCGAAATAAGGTTGAAGCAAGTTTTCAAAGTAAAAGAAAACCAATTCGGATTCATGTCAGGTCGCTCAACTATTTAAGCCATTCATTTGTTGAGAGAACAATGGAGATTTATACAACTAAAAGGAAGAACCTCCATATGATCTTTATTGATTTGGAGAAGGCTTATGATTCTGTCCCACGAGAGAAATTATGGAGAGTTTTGGAGAAGAGACAAGTACATGTCCTATACATTAATCTCATAAAGGACAAGTATGATATGGTTTTATCCTATGTAAGGACCCTGTCTGGGAAGACTGGCTATTTTGACATCAACATTGGTTTACATCAAGGTTCAACTTTAAGTCCATTTCTTTTTACTTTGATTATGGACGAGTTGACAAGTCACATTCATGATGAGTTATCTTGGTGTATGTTATTTGCTGATGATATTGTGTTGACTGACGAGACTAGAGATGGCGTAAATGGGAAGCTTGAGGTCTGGAGACATGCATTGGAGACTAAAGGATTTCGTATAAGTAGGGCTAAGTTAGAATATATGGAGTGCACCTTTAATGGAAGCAATGGTAAAGGAATCAAGGTGAAGATTGATGACGGTAACATTCGTAAGAAAGGTTCTTTTAGATATCTGGGATCTATTTTGCAACATGATGGGGAAATTGATGGAGATGTTACCGATAGAATAAACGCAGGCTGGCTAAAGTGGAGAGGAATCTTTGTTGTTCTTTGTGATAAGAAAAATCCTTTAAAAATTCAATACAAAGCAGCCGTGAGACCTGCTATGCTCTATGGATCTGAATGTTGATCTGTGAACCATAGACATGTGCAGAGAATGACTGTAGCAGAAACGAAAATGCTAAGGTGGATGTGCAGACACACGTAAAGATCGGATCCCTAATGATGCAATCAGAAAGAAAGTTGGTGTAGCTCCGATCGAGGATAAGATGCGAGAAAACCGCTTAAGATGGTTTGGTCATTTGCAAAGAAGGCCAGCTGAAGCACCAGTTAGGAGATGCGAGTGTTGGGATGTTGAGCCGGCTAAGAAAGGGCGAGGACGGACCAAAAAGTGTTGGAAAGAGACTATACGAAGGGATCTTAGTTTTTTGGATATAAGTCCGAGATTGACCCAAGATAGATCTGAATGGAGGCGAAGAATCCATGTAGCCGACCCTACTTAATTGTGGGAAAAGGCTCTGTTGTTATTGTTATTGTGTATCGACACAAACATCCAACCGGATTTAATAGCCACACGAAAGTAGAAGACCTAAGTGGGTGCCTGCAATCAAATAACTAGCAAATATAACTCTACATGTATCTTCAATGGCATGTTTATAACTAGATTTAGTCAAACTACCTGAACATGCATTCCCAGGGCAATGGCATTTGAGGCTTCATGGATCAGGTCAGCAGCATGCAGCCCCATTACGTGAACACCGAGAATCTCCCCTGTATCTGGTCTATATATTAACTGTCACAACGAACACCATAAATGTAACATGATCAGTACACGTGTACCTAGAACCAACACAGGTTTTGGCTCAATTTCGTACTTAGCATCAAACTTGAATCTGTAAGGGAAGTACACGACAAAAAAATTATTGGCAGAATGGTACGGGAGAAAAGATTAGTTAGAAAGTGGGAAAACTTTGAAAACAAACAATTGGCTTTGTGGAAGGGTTTTCTAACGCAATTTACTAACAATACTAGAAAGTTTTCATGCTCCCTTTTAAACAGGTTGGCGTCTTTACTATAAATAGCATGCTGCACACTATTGCCACGCTTACGTAATTAATATTAACCTAAAATGCCCATTTTTTCACATAGGCATTTTCATGTGATTTTGTGCGAACAAGATTGTGTGAACAAGATCGAAGGAGTATTCCGTTTGCTATTCCACATCAGATATATATGGAGCATTTTCGTGTTATGGTGGTCCACATTTAGTTTCTTGTATTACCAAGTAAATAGAAAAATATTTCACGAAGAAGCAAATACATATCGCATCTAATGAATTAAAAAATTTGATGCCTACAAATTCCATGCAACCTATATCGCAGTAATGACAAACATCTGTCTACTTGGATGTCAGATGCCTGGAAGCAATATAAGCTTGACCAACTTCTTGACCTTTCCACTTCTAATGTGTCAGACCCTTCCAAGGCCCATTCTTCCTGATGCACACTTCCCTTTGGCCTGTGCAACTATTGCAGAGCTAGAGGGATTTCAACATGTAACTCAACATTCATAGGCGTCGAATTGTTCATGTGAAATGAAACTACAGTGTTCGTGAAAGGTTTGGATAGATATGACAAAATGAGGTCAGTTTGCATATCTACATCCATTTTGACGTTGCAACTTTCTAGTTCAGTTAAGTACCCAAGTTGCCAAACATTTTGTATACATGGTCTTTTATGGAGCTCAGCATCTTGCAGCGAACAATATATCCTTCATGATGTTGTAACGTTGAGTGCGGTTCACATCGTTAAACATCTTGGCCATGCCATTGCAGAGAAAAAAAATGGCGTGCATAGTTTTTAATGCCTTTGTCAACTCGAAAATGACTTAATTAACAACTCAATTAACAAGCAGGGATAAATAACCTGAGACAGAAATATAATACGGCAATGAAACGGGAATATCATCTTGCTGAATCAAAGAAATGACAAAAAACCAATTTCCATGCATATATCATGAGCTGTTTCCTACTTCCTACCTTTGCTAGGCCCTCTCCTTCATTTTCAGCTAAAGCTTTTGTATTTGCTTTAAAGCTCGTCTTTGCTACACTTATTTCAAATCCCTCCTCCTGAGCTTTCTCCATCGCTTGAGGCTGCGTAAAATTGAAGTTCCACAAATATCATGACAATTGATGCCCAAATAAAATAAAATAAACCATTGCATAAAAGGATCCCTTGTTGCATAAAAGGATCCCTTGTTATCATTTCAAATACATGAAATAGAAATAATAATTAAAACATTTTAAAGAATATAGAACATGGTATAATAAATGCCCAGGTCCATTTGACAATTTAGAACATGATATCATAATTTACAACTTCGAATCCGTATAACTCTTTTCCTCAAGTCAAATTTTTAAAAGATAATATTGCTCCATCTGATACTTACAAATTTCTACAGAAATAACATTTTTGTAGAAAAAAAATAATAAACTAAGGATAGTGGTACTATACAAGCCACATACCATGAGTCGATCAAATATTGATCTGGATAAAACTAATTTTTATTTTTAAATATTTGAGTACACAGTTATCCGTTTTTGACCATAAATCCTCCTTTCAATCTTAGCTTGGCAGTTTGACCTAGTTATAAAAATAATCCAGTTTCACTAACAACAAGACCCCTGACATGCAAACACGATTAAGTTCAAACACACTTTTTTTGGGAATATCAATACAATCATGGTTAAAAACTTGGAGTTAGAACGGAAATGTACTTAAAATACGACTTTAAATCAAAGCCAAAAGAAATTTTTCATAGGTCAATTGATAATTTTGTTCTTTAGGAAACCTTTGATTACTTGGTACACGGATTTCTTGTCACCAAACATATCTTGGATAACATGTATGTATTTTCAAGATATCATTTTAGTCCGTACCCCTACCCCTTCAAGGCACAAATTTTCACATCCATGTTAGCTGGCATATTTTGTTTTCTCTGTGTAACAAGATTAAAGAAAATGAAAACGAGAAAAGAAAAGCAAGTGACTGGACCCCTTGAGCATGGAAATTTTGAAGAAGCAGTCCATGAAAACAAGAGTAAATGGTGAACCAACATTGTCAAGACAGAGTATTAAATCTCCAGGAAAATGACCACGATAAAAGAGGTCAACTAACTCTACCAAAAAAATCTCTCTAAAAAAACTCTACCAAAAGATGCTCAAGGGCACATGTATTCACCTCAGTAAGGCCGACAAAACTAATTTCAGGATGAGTAAAACAAGCTGCTGGGATGCTCAAGTGGTTTAGCACCCTGTCCCTCCCGCATAATTGCTCCACCACTATAAGCAAATCAAGATATAGATAAAATTAACGATCCATAAAACTTTAAAAAATATGTAAGCCATTCAATAAAATACTAGTTGTGACTCAAGTTACCTGATATCCCTTGAGCACTTGCCGCATGAGCAAGCATCAATTTTCCATTTGCGTCACCGATGCAGTAGAGATGAGGAACCTGATGTTTATTGGGAGGTGAGAAATTATCAGGATGTAATAGATAGTGGCAAAATATCTATCCAAAAAACCTTCAAAGTTTGGAAAATTTACATGAACACCTCACATTTTTCGGAAATTAACCGCAATCACCATAAATCCTGGAAATTACACCCTTGTCCTGTCAAATTTCACCATTTTAAACAAGACATCCCACCATTTCTGCTTGTTATTTTGTGGCGTTGAATCTAATTGATTTTCAATATAAAAAATCAAAATTACCCATCGAAACCTTATCTTCTTTCTTCTCAGTCCCAACTCTTTTCTTCCCTCTTCTTCCTTCTTTCTCTAGTTCTCCCACTTCACATCTCCGACAAATCGTGTGGGTAATGTTGTGATCACCCGCAACCTCCACATTCCCCAAAATAACACCTATAATATTATTCAAACTCTAAAATCTGTTGTGTAAATTCTGATTGGGAGTAGGTCAACCACCTCAAGATGGGATCCCTAAAGCAATTTGTGAATGCCACCTCCTCCATTACCTAGATCTCATCTTAAATGGGTGGGTGGGTTAGGGAAGGTAGGGAAGAAGGATAATGCAAAGAATGAAGGATAAAGATAGGATTCTATACAAAAAAAATAAAAATTTATTTAAAACCTGTCAGGTTCTGTAGGGCAATCCTTTTTTTAGGAAAAATGAGGGTATGCAGTCGAGAAGACGCCTACCTTGCAGGGCAATTCTTGCACAGTGACAAATGTTTGAAGGAGCACATTTATAGTTTCTACATTTTTGGCGTATGTCCATAATTTCATGGCATGTGTCGATAATCCAAAAATTTCAGACATTTATACATTTCGATGTCTTAATATCCAGCGTCAAACTAGGCTATAAATACGAACTGTGATGACAAAATGACCAACCGCTCTGCCACTTGCTTCAAGAACTTGCATCCGCTCATTAACTGGAACGAAGCCTCTATGTGTCACCACATTAATCTACAAATGCATGACACCATTATGACAATACATTGTGTGAATGAGAGAATCTAGAAGGGAAAGCAAAAGCAAAGAGAACGGACACTCACATTTTCTAAGCCAAGCCCTTTGGTGAATGGAGCCCTTCCAGTGGCAATAAGCGCTGCATCAACCTGACAGAAAAAAACACAATTTCACTAACCTTCCTCGTAAGGAAAGCCGTCTCAGCATGGAAGGAAAGGAAAAGGAATGTTAAACATGCACAAGAACCTTATTACATCTTCGGCTTTCCAACTTTAAGGCCAAAGAAGCATTGACTACATATGAGAAATGGATGCTTCTACATATTATCATATGAAAGTGTTTTGTAACTTTTAACTTTTTCAAGAAGAAGACCGACAAACTGGTAAATTTAGGACACCCTCTCTGATTTCCATATAATTACGGTCAAGATGGCAATCACCATTTTCCTAGAAATTACCACTAAGTCGTAAAGCCGACTATTTCCAAAAAAAATATACCCAATGAGAGACAATACGAGAACATGAAAAGCATTGGTTTTATGTATTACTTCTTTGTTTTTATCCTCACATTATTTCTTTTTCCCCCTTATGAGGGCATTTGAATATTATGTTGCTCTCCCTCTGTTAGAAAGTATAATGCGGAAGTATATCACAGATAACCAAAACAAAACATTATGAACACAGGATTTTAAAATGGAACCCTACTCCCTAAGGAGCGGGATGAAACCACGAGAGAAGGCCTCAAAGGGCCATATGTTTCATTGAACTTTCTCACATAATACAGAGGGTGTGGGGTTTCTTATATAGACCTCACCGAGTCTCCACATCACACGGACGATCGATGTGGGACTAAACAATTGGATGTGGTAAATGGATCCTGGAGTGATCCATTTACCAATCTATACCATAAGTGACACATCACACATATACTCCAACACTCCTCAAGTTGGAGCATGCAATGCTCAGCTTGGACAAACAGAAAGAAATCTCAAACTTACGCTACAGGACACTACGTACAATATCAACTCAACGCGCACAAATGTCGGTTGCTGTCAAGGATGTTGCTTCTCATGCCGTGCATGTGAGGAGGACCAAACGGGCTGGAGTGTGAGTCAAACTAAGTGTGCTCTGTATTGCGCCTATCAGAGCCATTGAAACTGAAAAAGAGTCTCCATCTGGAGAACTCTGGCCAGTCACACGCAGAAGACTGGATCATGTGGACAATTGCTCCATCTCTGAAAGGGGCGAACTGAAAAGCCGTGGAGACATCCTCTTCAGAGTCCAAGGTTGCTGGAGAATGAGTCTGAACAATGTCTCCTCATTGGAGAACTGGGTCTCTCCCATACTAGCTAAGAGAATGGGATCTCTACTCTGAAGCCCCTATGAAATCACATGAAAACTCTGAGCCGACCAGAAAAGATGGAGATCACACAACTGATCGGAGACACGTGCGAATCAACCTCAAGACTCAAAAAATAATTATCGATTGAAAAACTAAAATTTAGAGTCTGAACAACTGGCCGGTCTGGAATCTGACATCTGAATCTGGAACAGACCTATGCTGTGACTCTACACAATACTCGCCCCTTCTCCCATACTGGTGGGAAAACAATGACGTCGACCATGTTGGGAGAAGACAAGAAAATGGGGAAAGATAACATTACCTAAGCCGATCTCATTTTTTCCAGTTTTTCTTTCCTTTTTTGCAATTTTTTTCTACATACGGCTTTTCTTTTGTACATGTCTCTTTTCAAAAATATATTTTTTTAAATGCAAATGGGCCCCAAAATATTTTTTTTTGGGCCTTCTAACAAAATCCTCTTTTTACTTGGGCCGAACTACAGCAGAGCCCCCTATTTTTTTTCCAAAACACGCCGCCTTCCTTTTTCTAATCATTCAACCCACTTGGGCCGACACATAGGGCTCCAGTCCTCCTTTTTTTTAAAAAGAAACTTGCGGCTCACTACCCCTATTTAGGGTTCCCATCGGGGAACCTTACAAAATGCAAAGGGACACGCTGCCTGCAACTCGCGAGATAGGGAGGCAGTAAGCATTGTCGCTTGGAGGAAGGACTTGGGTTCCATTGTGCCTCTCTGTGTCGCCATCGACTGGAAGCTGGATGTGCGACCCAAAAGAAGCGTCGCCGCCGCTCAGAGTGTAGCGACATCGGCTGGGGAAGATGTCTTCTTTCTCGTTCGAAGATGGCAGTGGCCACCGCGAGGGAGTCGGCGATGGATGAAGCGTGCGAGGGAGATGGAGGAAGCGTGTGTGGGAGTCGGCGATTAGGATGGCTTCGCAGGAACTTCAAATTCCACATGAAATGGAGATCAAATGGGAGAGGACCACTCACCTGATGGAATGGGTTGACGAAGTTCAGCCTCCGCCTAATGTGTCGCCTGGGAGGAAGGAAGCTGGAGAGCACCGCCTAGAGATGCAACGTGGCTGGAAAAGTCATAACGACGACCTGGAGGTCATGCGATCAGAGATAGGGGTGAAGCTGAGCCTCCAACATCGAGATGGAGCTCTACCGCTGATCGGCCCGCCTTTTTTTCTCCGTTGAAGCTGAAGAACAAAGGTGGGCTTCCCCTTTTTCGTGAGATAGGTTCCCCTCCTGGGAACCCATCACTGCTGGAACTGAGGAGGCATGCCTGTGCCGCCACCGCCGATCTGGAGGTGCAAATCGAGGGTTTTATTGGAAACCCTAGATTCTTGATGAAGATGCATAGAACCAAACACTCCAGGTATTAAAGTTTCAAAAACCCATGTGGAAATTAATCTGTTGAACTTGAACAATTCCTAACATTATATTCTTCAAGATTAAAACACAAAAAAATATCGAATATCCATAAAATAATGAAAATAACTCCTCGAGAATCGAACCCGCTCTGATACCATGTTAGAAAATATAATGCGGAAGTGTATCTGAGATAACCAAAATAAAACATTATGAACATGAGATTTTAACGTGGAACCCTCCTCCCTAAGGGGCAAGGTGAAACCACAGGAGAAGGCCTCAAAGGACCATATGTTTCATTGAAATTTCTCACAGAATACAGAGGGTGTGTGGCTTCTTATATAGCCCTCACTGAGTCTCCACATCCTATCGATGGACGATGTAGGACTAAAAAACTGGATGTGGTAAATGGACCCATCTATACCATAAGCGATGCATAACACATATACTCTAACACTCTATATAAAAGGGTCCATGTTCCCCTTTTCACATTAAGCCAATTTATTGTCATCCACATGGTATAAGAACCACCTTAAAGTTCGGGTTCTCATTCCCACACCACCGCTATAATCTTCATGTCACGTCATCATACATCAATGTTTGAAAGCTCAACTTTGTAAAGTCCATCGTAGTCAACCTGAAACCCCATCATAGCCAACCTCACCTTGTCTTGACAAGGTTCTGGACCAGATCCATCGACATAGCACCACAAACCTGCCCTCATACAAATTTGAGATTGCACCGTTTAGATTCATGTCACCTAGACCAACTAGTAATATAAGGCTTAGCTACTACATGCCCAACCAAAAGAAAAAGGTACAACATGTAATGACTAAAAAACTTCCGTACATATCTCAATAAATTATTTAATGGCTGAGCATTTACCCCAAGTTAATGGTTATGCATTTCAAAAATCAATATAAAAATATCCTTCCATATCCACACTTGTATATATTTTTCAATGAGCATTTACCCCAAGTTAATGGTTATGCATTTCAAAAATGGATATAAAAATATCCTTCCATATCCACACTTGTATATATTTTTCAATGATGTATATCTTTTAAATTTTTATGGTTGTGGAGATTAATACCATATCCCTAGTGACTGGACACGGTGCATAATGGATAGAGTAAAGGTCTGATTGGTAGCCATCTCAAGGGTCATAGCGATATGGGTCATTCCCGATGTTGGGACTTTCAACAAAGTCTACTCGAACTAGAGATTGCAGCCGCTTGAACATACCCAGGTTATCTTATCTGTTAAAGACCGATCCAACTGAGACTTCGATAGAAAGCAAGCACAAAACCAACGAAGAGAGGTGACGAGTGGTGGCCCTACTCTATTATAAGCTCGGACAAACTTCTTTCTCCTTGAACCCCTTTCCCCAACCTCTCGATCCTCCTATAACATAAGCAGAAAATTAACGGGTAAGACCAAAATACATATAATATATTATTATTTTTTTGAGGAAAAAACTGTGGAGGGTTGCGCGTTAGGTAGTCGACTGCCAGCACAAGAGAGACAAATTCTTGGGTAGTGTTCTTTTTAAGAACACTATTTAGGAATTTTCCTCAAAATAGTTCGGATCTTTTCAACATGGATTTAAGCAAACATTTAGATTTCCTTGGGGTGTTTCCTACTAGCGACGCATTGCACCATCCAAATGCAATGACAAGTTGGCAAGGGATGTTACATCGTTGCCCAGATGTAGTTCAAAATTGGCAAGGGTTCTCGCATGAGGAATGTATGAGAGTAAATAAGCTAGTTCTGTTGCATCGCCGCCCGGATGCAATCCAAATTTGCAAGGGTTCTCACATGGATACATGTGAGTAAAGGAGTTAGTCCAAAAAAGGTTACAATGGAAGACATAGATAGATGGTTGGAATATTGACTATTTGATTGGAAAATCGATGGAGATTTATATACGATGGAAAGAAGCAAGATTCAGATACTACGTCTCCAAGAGACAAAATGGGTTGGAGAGAAAGCAAAAGAGATAAAAAATACAAGCTTTAAACTTTGGTATGCAGGTAAGGATAATGGCTGAAATGGTGGTGGCGTAGTTGTTCATAAGGATTTGAAGGATTGGGTGGTTGAGGTGCAAAGATTCGGGAATTGGGTTATTTTGCTACAATTGAAGCTAGAAGAAGAAATTCCGAATATCATCTCAGTTTATGCACCACAAATTTATTTAGATGAAAGGATTAACACTATTTTTGGAAGGATTTGGATACAATTATGCAAGGAATCCCACAAAGAGAGACGATTTGCTTAGGTAGAGATCTTAATGAACATGTCGAAAATGATGCTTCAGGATATGTTAGTGTTCATGGATGCCATGGTTTTGGGAATAGAAAAGAGAAGGGAAAAGTCATTCTGGATTTTGTAACCACATTTGATCTTTTCATAGCAAACACTCATCAAGAAGAGGGAGGATCATTTAATACTTATAAGAGTGGCCTGACTAGAGCACAAATAGGTTACTTTGCATTGAGGAGAAGAGATCGGTTAGGTTGTAATATTGCAAAGTAATCCCAGGAGAGCATTTGATGGCCCAACATCGCTTGTTAGTCAAGGATGCGCAAATAAAAGGGTTGGTAAAGAAAATAATGGTTTCTAAGATCACTGGAACTAGATGGTGGAATCTTCAATTGAAGCAATCAAGCTTTAGGGAGAAGGTTTTAGAAGACATCTTGGGATTGTAACGGAATTGCAAATGACATGTCGGAGGTGGTGGCATCTTGTATCCAAAGGGTAGCCAAAGAGCTGCTAGGTGAGTCAAAAGGAGGAGCTCCGAACAGGATGCTTGGTGGAGGACTGGAGGGGTGCAAGAGAAGCTCAAAATCAAAAGAGCATGCCTTAAAGCTATGTCTAAGGATTAAACAAAGGAAACTATCACAAACTACAAAATACCAAAGAAGGAAGCAAAGAAAGCTGTAAGCGAAGCTAAGTCAAAAGCTTATGAAGTTTTATACCTAAATCCCGATTCTAAGAGGGCTAGAAGGATATATTCAATTTGGACAAAGCAAGAGAAAGAAAGATTAAAGACCTTTCTTAAGTGAGATGCATAAGGATGAAAAATCAAAGACCTTTCTCAAGTGAGATGCATAAGGATGAGAAAGGTCACATGCTTGTTACTCAGAAGGATATAAAGACTAGATGGAAGCAGTATTTCCACAAGCTTTCATTTGAGAAAGGAAATAGGGAGGTCACTTTGGGAGATGTAGCTAGCAGTGAAAGTTACTTGAATCGTGCAAGCTATAGACGAATACAAAGGAATGAAGTAGAGGAGGCTTTGAAGGTTATGAGACCTGGGAAAGGTGTAGGACCTGATGACATTCCTATAGAAGTATGGAGAGTTTTATATGAGCCTGGTTTGACTTGTCTTACAACTTTATTCAATGTTATTTGGCGAAGCAAGAAAATGCCTGAAGATTGGAGGAGAAGCATCATGGTGCCTCTTTATAAGAACAAAGGAGACATTCAAAATTTGTTCAAATTATAGAGGTATCAAGTTGATGAGTTACACTATAAAAATTTGGGAGCATGTGATAGAAAGAAGGTTGAAACAAGTTTCCAAAGTAAAAGAAAATTTATTTTGATTCATGCCATGTCATTTAACGATTGAAGGCATCCACTTGACGAGGAGAACAATTCTGATTTATAAAGCTAAAAGGATCTCCATGCAAATAAGATTAGGTCACAAACATACCAATAAACACAAAGGATGATATAAAAAAGGCCAACAACAACCATGTTGCAACAACTAAATTATTTTAACAAGAAGAACACATGAACACAACAGAAATGGGAGAGATACTATCAAGGAGGGTGATACCAACATGAATACATAGCAACAACAATTCCTGAAACCCTTGAGTGTTGCTTCATCTCGCAACCCAACAACCGACTTAGCAGCATAAAAAAGAATGCTACAACAATAGCAACCCAATGACCCTCAAGGTGTATGCAACAACAATGAGAATGTGTGGCCTTATCCACATAGCGACCCTTGTTCATGCATATGCTGCATGCAGATAAACTCCCCATGCACTAAAAAAACCTCCACGCAACAACAACAAAGCCTCTAGATTTATGAAGACATGTTGGATCATGAAGAGGAGAGAGACCTTTGCGAACTGGGCACAACGTTAGGGTTCCGCTGACGAACGTTCCTTGACAATCTTCACTTATAGCTCCTTTACCTAGTAGAAATCAACCAAGAATAACACAAGGAAGAAAAATGATCTACATGGAAGCCCCTAAGGAGGGGGAAAATCCAATGGGGCACACAAAACGTAATCTCCCTTATATGAGATAGGGCATTCCTCACGAGAATACTTAATAATGAGAGGAGGATGTGACACCTGAATCCGAAATCGAGCCCGACTTGGTTAGGGTCCATATGATATGATAAAACTATAATCGATATTAAATGATCTGAATTGATCCATAAATCATAAATTAATTTTTCTTTGAGATCAATCGATCAAAAATCGGTTGTATCGTAATACGTGCCATCGAAAAAGTCGTGATGCAATCGGAAATCGTAAAAATAATCCACGATCATCATAAAATTTGTCTCGACAAAATAAGACCAATGAAATCGATCGCTCGTCAATCGAAGGCCAATTGACAATTTAAAATCACAAATTTTAATCATAAATCAAGACCACATCTCGACAATTTCTAAATTCATCTCAGATAAAAGTATATGAATATTATACTTGTTGTAATCAGAGAAGCGGAAGCGGAATAGAAAAATCAAGAAACATAAACATGAACACAAGAGATTTAACGTGGAACCCTACTCCCTAAGGAGCGGGATGAAACCACGGGAGAAGCCCTTAACGAGGTGGATATTCTATTGAAATTTCTCAATGAGTACAGGGGGTGTGGGAATCCTTATATAGGTGTTCAAGAGAGAATATTCTATAGAATATTCTCTATAGAATATTCTCTTAACAAATAGCCACACAGAATATTCTCTAACACTCCCCCTCAAGCTGGAGCAGAGAAAGCTGCAGCTTGCAACACGAAGAAAGTATACAACACATCCTCACACGATACATCACAAGAACACATGTCAGCTGCTGGTAGAGGATCATGCACCAGGACGGGTCTGCGGCTTTTAGGTCACCAAAATGTATCTCTGTCATGCCTGTAGAACCACTGCGATATCAGGACACCGGAATGTATCTCTGTCGTGCCTGCAGGTCACCGGAACGTATCTCTGCCGTGCCTGGAGAAGAATTGCTGCAGAAGAAGAAGTCCAGCGCGAAGTAGTAGTCGGGTGCAAAAGAAGAAGTATGCGCTCTGTCGAAGAAGTTGGTGCTCGGTGAAGATGGATGCTCTGTAGAAAGCTGGAGTGTCGCGCAGAAGACCAGAAGAATATATCATTTCTGACTCCCCCTTTCTGCCATACTTGATAGAGTAAAATGTTTGAAACATCAAGTTGGGAGAAACATGCATTTTTTGTACCATTTCATTTTCTTCATTTTTTATTCTTTCCTTTTTTTTCAAGCCATTCAACTCTTTTTTTTACGGCTTTTCCTCTTCTTCCTTTTTTTAAACTTTTGCTTACGACTATTTTTATTGTATGCGCCTCTTTCACATTTTTTTTAAAACTTTGCGATCTTCCTTTTTTTTCTCGCACCACACCTTTTCTTTCTTTCTGTCTTTCTTTCTTTTTTGAAACCACACACTAGCCAAAAAAAAGGCCAAAAAAAGGTTCTTTCTTTTAAGGGGCGGGGCCATCGAGCCCTTTCTTCTTTTTTTGTGTGACTGTCATTTCTACCCCATTTACGGTTCCCCTTGGGAACCCTTACACGAATACGGAGAGGGAGTCGGCCCCGATGGATTCTCCTGCCGCCAAGGAAGAATGCGTCGTCTGGGCGCGCGCCTGGATCTTCTGGATGCGCGCAAGTGGAGGAGTTGCGTCATCATCGCCACATGGGGAGAGCTCCGCCTGGAGGGGAGTGTCGTGCCCTAGCGACGCCGCTGTTTGGTGCAGCCTGGAGGATAGCTGGGGCTCGCCGCTGGTGGCGCATGATGTGCTCCGCCTGGGGCCGCGCGGTGAAGCTCCACTGACTAGAGTGGCCGTTACCGCATGGAGTGCGCATCCTGGGATGCGTTGCTGGGCTCTGTGCACAAAGGTGAAGTTGCGGCTGGATTTGCGGGCCTTCTAAGGAGAATGTGCTGGAGGTTTCGTCTGGGAGCCTTGCCGCCGGCCATGGACGACCTAGGGTTTGAAAAGCCCTGGAGCTGAACCCAAATCACGAACTATATATTGAACAGAGAATTTTCTCCAAGAATAACAAAAAATCGATTTTCAAATCGATCACAACAGAATCAAAGAACATGTTAAAATCCTCGAGAATCGAACCCGCTATTATACCATGTTGTAATCAGAGAAGCGGAAGCGGAATAGATAAATCAAGAAACATAAACATGAACACAAGAGATTTAACGTGGAACCCTACTCCCTAAGGAGTGGGTTGAAACCACGGGAGAAGCCCTTAACGGGACGAATATTCTATTTGAATTTCTCAATGAGTACAAGGGGGTGTGGGGATCCTTATATAGATGTTCAAGAGAAAATATTCTATAGAATATTCTCTATAGATAATTCTCTTAACAAATAGCCACAAAGAATATTCTCTAACAAAACTCATTTTGATTGTCATTCAGAGATAGTCGAAACGGGCTATTGATCATCAGAATTGGAGATTCATAATGCAAATACAGATGACTTTGAGATTTTATCTAAAAGAGAGAGAAAGAAAGTTTTTTTTAAAAAAAATAATACAAAAATTTTCAGCAGCACGGACAACAACCTCCACTTGGCTTTGCTTTCTCCCCTACACTTGGCCCAAAACCCTTCCACTTGACAACCAAAGATCACCCTTCCTTCCCTTATTTACAACTTCCCAAATCTTTTCCTTCCAAATCCCAGCCGAGGAGCCCCCTCCCTTCTCCTATTTCTACTAGTGTTGCCGCTACAGTACCTCCAGGAAGCAAGCGCTGCTGCTAAAATTTTAGAGGAACTGCACAACCCCTCCCTGTTGTTGCTCTTAATGGAGTCCTCCTAGTGGTCGACCAGCCGCTGGGGCCATCCCCCTCATTTGCTAGAGGTGCTGCTCCCAATTGGAGCAGTTGTTACTCCCTCATTGAGCTCCTGGAAGCTCCTGCTGGAGCCAAAAAGTTGGCCGCTACTAACAGTAGCCATAGATGTTGTCCTCTTCAAGCTCTGGGAGTTGCTGCTCCCCTCTCCCAAGAAGCCCTTTTTTTCTGCTCCCAACTTTAAAAACTGTTGCATGCATGCCATTAGATCCTCCAATTTTGGAGAATCCAAATGCATAATTATTCCTCTTCTTATTGTCATTCTTGTACAAATCTGAATTATATTCAAAATTTTAGCTCATGATCTTAACTTATACTTTTAGATCTGAATTTAAATCAGAATTATAGCTCCTGATCTGATCTTGGATTTTAAAAGATCAAATCTTGGGGTTCTTGCACAGATTATTGGCCCTAAAAAAGCTATAGTTTTTACCATGTTAAACATAAAAATTTGGGGTAATTTTGCATGTGATTAGGCTCAAATTTCAGACCACTATTAGATGCAGATTATTATATGGAATATGAAAATTTTGGGGGTGAATTACATGTATTAAGATCTAATGATGTTGGTTCTCGTGTAAAACCATGACGTCTAGAGCTGATGGTATCCATGAATATCTGAGCAAGAAAAGCACAGTTGATGGTATCATGAATATCAATCATTACAAATGATGATGTTGGTTCTCATGTAAAACCATGACGTCTAGAGCTGGCCAAAAGATGGTGAATCCTTTGGAGTGCATCATGACCACCCTCGCCGATCTCCAACATTAGCAGACTGCTATGAAAGGTCAACAGGATCAGATCTTGGCCCAATAGATGGAGATCACAAACAGACTGGCTGACATAGACATGAAGTTTGAGGAGCTATCTGATTTCACCTACCATCCATCTCAGGATGGAACACGATAGGACCAGTTCCAGTCTGTAGAGGTGCATCAGCCTCAGTTTGATGATCTATATGAGGAGATGCCAACAAATGGAGCATGGAGATCATGACAGGGAGCAGGACCATGTACCTCTTGCTGATGAGTTTGCGCCCGATCACTCTGCCATTCACAAGCATCAATCGATTTTTACTTCCTAACAATGAGCCAATGTGCCCATGTTCGAGGGCACTGGGACATCAGATGAGGCCAAGCAATGGCTGAAAAGGGTGGTGAAGGTACTTCAGATGATTTACGCACCACGAGACATATGCTTGTCTTTTATGGAGTATTCATTGACAACATTCGCTGAGAGATGGTGAGAGACGACAATTTCCGAGATGGGACGCGAGCTCACGAGGGATGATTTCGAGACGAGATTTAGATCCCACTTATTTTTTAGGAAGTGGAAGGAGTCTCAGCATCGACTATTCGCAGAGCTTCAACAGAGGCGGATGACAACTAGATAGTACTTTGTTCGCTACACCGAGCTGTCACAACACACACTAGCGGCGGGTGCATTCCCTGAAGAGAATTTGGAGATGATCATCAGAAGTATGAGGGAAGAGGTGTAGGAGAAGCTGACCAGATTACATCTCACATCTATCTCCGAGGCTATTAATGCAGGTTCGTCTGGAGCGGTACCCTCACCACAACGGTCATTCGGATGGATTCAGGGACCGTTTCAACAACAAAAATTAGTCAGGAGGTTTCATCCTTCAGGTTCAACATTCTCTGACAGTGCTCGCTCATCTCCAGCGACTACTTTAGGAGGAGAACTTGTCAAATGTAACACCAGTTCAACTCGACCATCTGGGTCGTCGAGAGTAGAGAGATCCCTGGCAGGACCGACTCGGAGCACCAACATGACTACTACGCCTACCCGATATGTATGATGCTACTTGTACAACCAGTGGGGTCACTATCGATCTCAGTGCCCCCAGGCTTCTAGTGAGCCTTGACTAGAGCCACAACCTTCACAACCACATGCACATCATACTAGGAGTTTCCATGGCATGAACTCCAACTTTAGGAGGTCACTGAGACAGACACCGAGTGTGGTCGGTTCGAGCATCGTACCAGCTAGACATGGAGAATTACATGCAGTAACTAAGGAGCAAACACGATCAATGACTACTATGGTGAAAGGTATAGTCTCAGTCGAGAGCCAACCTTTCCATGTTTTATTTGATTCTGGAGAGACACATTCTTTCATTGCTTTGAGATTATTAGCTTCATTAGGTAGAGTTGTAGAGGCCACATAACCTCCTTACCACATCCATGAGTTAGGTGGTCAGTTGTTCGTCATTTCACTAATAGTCATAGGCTTACCAGTGCTGATTGGCGGTCACAAGATGATCACAGACTGTTTGCTACTACAACTTGATGAGTTTGATTTGAGTTTAGGCGTGGATTGGTTGTCAGCTCATCATGCCTTAGTTGATTGCTTTAGGAAGACAGTTGTCTTCAAGATTCCAGACTTACCCGAGTTTACCTTTGAGGGTACGTTACATGACTCCAAAATAGAGTACATCTCAGAGTTGAAAGCTCAGAGAGTTGTTGATTAGGGATGTGTTTCATATTTAGCATTTGTACGAAAGACATCCAATCATGAGCCGATGATCCAAGACATCAAAGTAGTGCCAGACTATCTATATGTGTTTCCTGATGATTTGCCAGGATTGTCACCAGAGAAAGATTGAGTTCAAGATCACGTTACTACCAGATTCATAGCCGATCTCGATGGCTCCTTACCGTATGGCACCAACTGAGTTGAGAGAGCTGAAGGTGCAGTTGCAGGAGTTACTTGACTTAGGTTTTGTGAGGCCGAGCATTTTACCTTGGCGTGCTCCAGTTCTTTTTGTCAGAAAGAAGGATGGATCGATGAAATTGTGTATTGCTTATACGCAGCTGAACAAGAGAACGATGAAAAATCATTATCCTCTGACACGCATCGATGACTTATTTTATCAACTACATGGATCTTCGATGTTTTCAAAGATCGACCTTCGATCTGGCTACCATCAACTGAGAATTCGAGAGTCAGATATTCTGCAGACAACATTCATGACTCGATATGGGAACTACGAGTTTGTTGTGATGTTGTTTGAGCTTACAATGCCCTAGAGTATTCATGGATAGCATGAACAAGATTTTCCGTTCATATTTGGATAAGTTTGTGGTGTGTTCATTGACGATGTGCTGCTCAAAATGAATGGGATCACACGAATGATCTAAGATTGTCTTGGATACACTCCGAGAGCACAGACTGTATGTTAAGCTGAGCAAGTGTGAATTCTGGTTATCCCATATCTCTCATTCCTTGGCATGCTATTTCTGGAGCAAGTATCATAGTTGATCCTGCAAAAAATTGAGGCAGCTATGTCTTGGGAACAACCCGAGAGAATCACTCAGATTCGGAGCTTCCTTGGACTAGCAGGCTATTATAAATGCTTCATCAATGGATTTTCTCGAGTTGTTCTTCCTCTGACGCGGTTAACACTGAAGGGAATTCCTTTTATCTGAGATGATTCATGTGAGCAAACCTTTAGAAACATTGAAGGAAAAATTGACGATTGCACCAATTCTTGCACTTCCTTCAAGCACTCAGAACTATGTAGTTTACGCATATGCCTCATGAGAAGGTTTAGGAGTGGTTCTGATACAATGAGGTCACGTGATTGCATATGCATCACATCAATTGAGTTCGCATGAGCGAAATTACCCAACCCATGAATTGGAGTTGGCGGCAATTATCTTCGCCTTGAAGATCTAGAGCCACTATCTCTATGGGGGTGAAGTTTGAGATTTTCACAGAACACAAGAATATGAAATACATCTTCGATCAGAAGGAGCTTAACATAAGACAACACAGGTGGCTTGAGCTACTGAATGGATTACGACTACACAATGTCTTACCACCGTGGTAAGGGAAACATGGTGGCTGATGCGCTTAGCAGGAGAGTTCATGCTGAGGGTATGACAAACTGGTTATACATGTGGGATATGCTCGCAGATTTAACTGATCGGCATCTTTAAGAGAGTTCATCCATATTACTGTCGTGTCTCCACGATTCAACAATTTATGGAATCGCATAGTAAAGGTCAAAAGGCAAATCCTTGGATCAAAGATAGATACATGCGTTCTATCAAGGATGAATGCGATGATTTTGCGGTAGAAAAATCCATTTTGTGGAAGACTAGCCGGGTAGTTGTGCCCAATGATGAACAGTTACGCAGAGACATCCTTGACGAGGCACACAGTTCACGATTGTCTTTTCATCCTGACAACTCAAAGATGTATCATAATCTACGCCAACATTTTTTGTGGGAAGGAATGAAGCAAGATTTAGCACAACATGTTAGCAGATGCTTGACCTGTCAGATGGTCAAAGTTGAGCATAGGAGACCGCCAGAGTTATTGTAGTCTCTCCCCATTTCTGAGTGGAAGTGGGAGAGTATCTTTATGGATTTTGTCACTGGACTGTCAAGGACACCAGGTGGCCATGATGCTATTTGAGTCGTTGGCAGGTTGACCAAGTCAACCTATTTAATACATGTCAGCATACCTACACTCCATCTAGATTGGCCAGATTATATGTGCATAATATTAATATTATCAAGCTTCATGGTATACCGCATGAGGTAGTGTCTGACAGAGACTCGAGGTTCACATCTCACTACCGGTATCAGTTCATGTTAGTGCAACAAATAGAGTTATGAGTTCAACATACCATCCGCAGACCCGATGGATAGACTGAGTGCACCATTCAGACACTAGAGGATTTGCTACGTGCATGTACCCTTGAGTAGAAAGGGTCCCGAAAGGATCACCTACTGTTGGTAGAGTTCACATACAACAACAGTCATAATTCTCGCGTGGCATCATTCGAAGTCCTATACGACGGAGATGCTTACACTAGTTAGCGTGACATGAGGTAGGTGATCATATTCTTTACTCCATAGATCTCTTAGAAGAGACAACGAGAGATGTTGATCTTGTGAGGTGAAAACTTTTGACGGCACAGAGTCGCCAAAAGAGCTATGGAGACCGTCAGAGAAGAGATTTAGAATTTCAGGTAGTCTGATCTTCTTTTCTTAATCCATTTGCAAATGGCTTATCAATATTCAACCTAATCTTTCATACTGATGAAATTTCTGTAAAAACGGGTGGAGATTGGGTGTTCCTACGAGTACCCCCCATGAAGGGAGTATAGAGATTTGGTGTTGGTGGCAAGTTAGCACCATGATATGTTGGACCATTTGAGATCATTGCTCGTGTAGGGAAGGTAGCCTATCGAGTAGCCCTTCCTCCATACCTATCAACCATTCATGATGTTTTTTTACATATCCAACCTGAAAAGTATGTGCATAACCCTCAACACATCATCAGCTACGCAAATCCGGACATGGAGCTAGACTTGACATACGAGAAGAGGTCAACGCAGATACTTGATAGGGCTGTAAAGAAGCTTCACAGCAAAGAGATTCCCTTAGTCAAGGTACTATGACACCGACATGGTCTCAAAGAGGCAAAATAGGAGACCGAAGCATGCACTCGGGCAAGATACCCACAACTCTTGTCCAATTAGACTGAGTTTAGCGCCAGCGCCCTTGGACTTTTTGCGAGGTCTCGGATTATAGGCTGATGTTTTAGGTAATTGTCAAAAACAAGCCATTTTAATTATATATATTGTTAAAGGAATATGGCTTGTTTTTCCTTTGAGTTTTATGGATTTAAAACCCATCGAGATTTTTATGGCAAGATGAAAATACAGATAAAATACGTAATGACATTGACTCGAGTCTCAAGGACGAGACTCCCTTTGAGCTTTTTATATTTGTGACACCCGAATCCAAATCACCCAAATCTGAACCAAGCCCGACCTGATTAGGGTCCATATGATCCGATAAAGCTATCAATTGATATTAAATGGTCTGAATTGATCCATAGATCGTAAATTAATTTTTATTTGAGATCAATCAATCAAAAATCGATTGCATAGTAATACATGCCATCGGAAAAGTCGTGACGCAATCGGAATACGTAAAAATAATCCGAGACCACTATAAAATTTGTCTGGACAAAATAAGACAAACGGAATCGACAGTTCATTGATCAGAGGTCGTTTGACAATTTAAAATCACAAAATTTAATCGTAAACCAAGACCGCATCTCGACAATTTCTGAATTCATCTCAGATAAAAGTATATGAATATTATATTCATTTCGATCATCATTCAGAAACGGTCGAAACGAGCTATTGATCATCAGAATCGAAGGTTCATGATGCAAATACTGATGATTTAGTGAAAGGTTTTTTAAAAAATAATATAAAAATTTTCAGTAGCACAACAACCATTTGGCTTTGCTTTCTCCCTACAGTTGGCCCAAAACCCTTCCACTTGGCAATGAAAGATCACCCTTCCTTACTTATAGCTCCCCCATATCCTCAATTTTCCTTCCAAATCCCAACCAAGGAGCCCCCTCTCTTCCTCCTATATCTGCTAAAGTCCTGCTGCTACAGTACCTCCATGCAGCAAGTTGTTGCTGTCGAAATTTTGGAGGAACTGCTGCAGCCCCTCCCTGTTGTTGCTCTTAAGGGAGCCCTGCTAGTGGTCGACCAATTCCTATTGAAATCCAATGTGTATATATATGCATTAAATTCAAAATATACACTAAAAAACAATCAATTTATAATATCATGCTTATATGCTTATTGATTATATTATCTTATTTGAAATTTTCGATTTTGGATGTTGTTAGATCATCAAATTTTTTATATAATTACATTTTATTATTGTATTTTTTTAATATTTTAAATTAAAATATTTATAAACCACATAAACCGCATATACTTCTGTATACTCATATGCATATCTACTTACTCACTTTAGACAGCATGACCGAACGAATACAGCATACCGCAATTCTGAACCTTGATGCATGCCATTTGATCCTCCAATGTTGGAGGATCCAAATGTACAATTATCCCTCCTCTTGTTGCCATCCATGTTCTTGTACAAATCTGATTTCTATTCAAAATTTTAACTCATGATCTTAACTTTAAAAGGATGGAAATTGAGAATCTTTTATGCATGATCTGCTACTAATTTATATATTTTTAGATCTGAATTTAGATCAGAATTATATATCCTGATCTTGAATTTTAAAAGATCAAAATCTTGGGGTTCTTGTATAGATTATCTGCCCTCAAAAAGCAAGCTATAATTTTTATCGTGATAAAAATGAAAATTTGGATAATTTTGCATGTGATTAGGCTCGAATTTCAGGCCATTATTTGATGCAGATTTATCATATGGAATATGAAAATTTTGGTGCTGAATTGCAAGTATTTAAGATATGAAACCAGATCACTGACTTTATATATAATCTCATGTTCAAAAATGGGAAGAATTGGAGGTGAATTGCATGTATTTAAATATGAAATCAGACCATTGATTATACACTAATTTCATGTCCAAAAATGTGAAGAATTGGGGGTGAATTGCATGTATTAAGATCTGAAATCAGATCATTGATTATACACTAATCTCTTGTCCAAAAATGTGAAGAATTAGGTGTGAATTGCGTGTATTAAGATATAAAATCAGACCACTTATTATATACTAATCTCATGTCCAAAAATGTGAAGAATTGGGAGCGAATTACATGTATTAAGATCTGATTTCAGACCACTGACTATACACTAATCTCCATATCAAAAAATGTAAAGAATTGGTGATGAATTGCATGTATTAAGATATGAAATCAGGCCCTTGGTATACACTAATTTTGTGATAAAAATGTAAAAGAATTAGGGGTGATTTACATACAATTGGAATCTAATTGCATAATATTAATTAGCCACATATTAACATATTGAAAAGAGGAGATTTGAGGATGAATTAGCATGCAAATTAAGTATAACTTCAGACCAAATAGCTACAAAATTTCAAGCTTGATATGTGTGAGAGTTAAAGATGGATTGATGCAAATTGAGTCAAATTTCAGAACTAATTAGTTAACGATTCATGCATTAAGAATGGAAGAATTTGGGAGTGTAGTACATGCAATTGGATCAAAATTTAGACCATTAATTACTTGTAGATCTTATGTCTTAAAAATAAAAAGAGTTGGGTAATATGGCATATAATAGAACTTAGAATCAGATCCAACGAATGACTTTCAATCTCATGATTTTTTAAAAAAGATAGCCTGTGACCACAAGGACTGATCGTCTTCAAGAAATCATCCTTTAGGTATACTCTACTAACTATAGATCACTATTAATAAGATCATTGATCAGATGCCTAGATCTGTAAAGTTAAGCACAAACATAGATCAAGAAAGAATGAGGAATCAAGTGATGGTGAATAAGTGATAACCGATAATTAATTATGCAGGTCATGGTGACCCTTACACCTGACCGTGCAAGTGCACGCTGACCCTCAACTGCGCAGGAGATAGGGAGCCTAGTTAGGGTAACGACCACCTAGTGCACGGCTCTAGGATCCCAGTACATTTTACGATTTTTATGCGAACTCGTAGTTGCTTTTACGCTTTGGTTAGGATCCAAGTTTTTTAACCAGTTCCGTTGACCTTGTTTCAATAGGGTACCTAGTCTGGAGGGACCCTGGCTTTGCTTTTGAGCTCGTTTTGCACATATCGGTCAGGCTGGTTTTTGAGTGATTCAAACTGAAAAGTCTCTCCATGTATCTCTAGGGCGTAGTTTTGGTGTACCTAGCCCTCTCCTAGACCACACTTCCACTGGGAGGGAGAGACATAAGAGTCACTTAGAAGGCTTCCTCACCACTTGAGTTTTTTGGTTACTGTTCCGCCAGTAGGTCCAGGTGAAGAAGAGATCGTTGTTAGATGGAGTTGCATTGTGGTTACTGCTACACCAGTAGAGATGCTGGCAAGGAAAGATATTAGATCCTTGGGAATCTTTTAATCACCAATCATCAAGAATCAAGAATTACTCATCAATATTTAATAAGATTTATCATCACATCCAATATCTCACAATAATGGAAAGGAACAAAGGATCAGGGCATGAAATCCTTTTGTACTAGAATGAGAAATATTACAGGTCGTTAGGTGAAGCTAGTGGACGTGTTGGTGAAGGATATGGTTAGATCCTCAAGCGCATCACGGAAGCGTGAGCGTCGTATCGGATACGACGAAGAACGACTAGTCAGACTAGTTGTTCTAGGCAGCGAAAATTAAAAAATTTTCATGCGACGAAACCACATGATCCAAGAACACTTCTCGGATCGTTTCGTCTAAACCACAAACAAGTAATAGGATTACCTCTTGAAGCGTGGTTGCGATCGAGTCTCGAAACGAAGAGACCTCCTGTCTCAAGTCCGATCCGACGGAGGAGATGCTTGCGAGCACGGGGATGAACCGCGTACTTCTCGCAATCCATGTTGATGATCCAAGCGGCGGATCTCCTGATCTCGACACACGAGATCCGACGTCTTCTTCACAAGCAAGGCAAGCCGAAGTAGACGGAGTTCCATGTGCAAAGCATCGGGCAGCATAATGACGACACTGCGGCGATGGAGAACCTCTAGGGAATCCATGGTGGATGACCATGAGAGGGAGAGAGAGAAAGAGAGAGAGATTTGTTGTCTCAACTATTGTGTGTCAAGAAGAGCAAAGGGGTGCCTCTCCTTTTATAGCTTTTGGGATCCATGGATCTCAATCCATGGGGACAACACAAATCCAATGGCTCTCATTGATTGTGTTCTTTTAATGGCCAAGATTTGTGTTGGTAAAAAACCAACAACAATTAATTTAATTTAGATTAAATATATATCGATAAATTAATATAATTCAATCACCAAATTAAATCAAGATCTCTTGGAGATCATAGAAGAGAGAGTGCATCCTTCCATGTTGGAAGAGGGGACGACCACACATTCCTAATAGGAGTGGTGGCCGTCCACTCCATATATATGGAAGGTGGCTCTCATCTCTATATTGTAATCTCCAAGATTATGCAACTTTTGTTGCAAATTATTCTACAAAAATAATTCACAATTATTTTGTAGACATTGCAATCTTGCCATTGAAAAATTTGTGAATCATATTCACAACCCAAAATAAAATGTAAATTTACATTTTCAATTTAATGTCCAATGTGAATCCAATTCACATTAACATTTAATTAACAAATGTAAATTACAAATAGCTCTCTCTTATATATTAGAAATCACATTTATAATATGTATGACTAATATGGATATTGCTATCCACATTATTCATATCCATGATAATTAAATCACATTTAATCATCTTGGATCTCTATTCTCTTGTTCTAAAATAATATGAGTCACATTCATATTACTTACATCTTTGATAATTAAATCACATTTAATTATCTCAGATAATTCTCTTTATAATATGAATCAAACTCATATTACTTATGATAATTAAATCTCATTTAATTGTCCATTTTCTCAATGCTTGGAGACATATTATCAACAATGAAATTATCCTGAATCCATTCAAGGATAATGCGCTTTCTCCGCAGATACTTGGAGATAAGGACAGGCGATTGTATTGTTCCACGTATAGTGACTTGGATATTGAGATCATATCTCAAATCCAGATCGCGGGCCTCCCATAGATGCTTGATTAAATCAAGATCGTAAATCTAATCTTCTCATTACATCTGAATCACCTTTAGATCAATGTCCAACATTTGACTAAGATCATATTACTTTTCTACTGAGAGGAGTCACTAAAATCCAGACCCGTTTCATCACTCCCTAGGAATGGAAGCGTCATGGTTATACAATCGTTTATGATCACATCACCCTCAGGTATTCCCAATACCTGTACATCCTGCATACTGGAAGACTCGGAATAAACCCGAAGTATTGGATCAACTTTATACTGTCTACTTCATGGTTTTATCAATAAGTTTCTCATTCGATCATTGGAAGTTGGTATCGATCATATACTTTCCAAAGCATATATCATACCTAGGTCTTAATCATATACTTTCCAAGAGTATATATCAAACCTACAAATTCAGTCAAGCTTCCAAAGCGAGACGACCGTGCACGGAATTTGATTCTTCCCAATATCTCATGAGTGAGCTCATGCCTTCCGGTTTAGTAATGAACCTGTATGATCCTTTGAGAGATCGTATTATTCATATGCCCTTATATGCACACCAACGCACCGGTGTATAGACCTTGGTTAGGTCATCAACCTATGGTCTGCCAAATGTACATACTCAGACATATAGTAACACATCTGTCTCCGGTCAGAGGATGCTTGCTTATATCATGACAACATACGATATAAGACTTTGGTTATCTCGATCTTGTTAAGTCAACTCTTTAACCTAACTAATCTGACACCTCCGAATCTCTATTCCTATGCAGATGACCTGCATCAAGAGGTCGGTCAGATATCAGCCTTTAGAGATAAGGATTGCCATCTCCTACTCAGGCTGGAGATCATCTTTTAACAATCATTTGACGGTGCTTGATGAGTCCTCAATCTAATCCTTTAGATATCCCTCTATGATTCAATAGTTGAATCAACAACTGTATGATTATTAAGATGGCCATGGTACATAACCCTAATTGTACTAAGGGACCTATTATGCAAATTATTCATTCTTCATTTCAGATCAGGGAATGATATTTGCAATAACATTTATTGCATAATGGCTCGCCGTGGGCTCGCATGTCCAATAATCTCCCACTAGCCCAAAGAGCCATTAATGGGCTAATCATTTAAACCCGCACTCATGTGACAATCATAGGCTATTTAGAAAATAGCTAGATAAGCTGATCAGTCACTCTGTTCCCGCGAGACTACGCCAAGTCTTTTACGGCACTTGCATATCCCCAGTAACAGTGCTCGCATCTAATGACAAATGTTGCATTTCATGCAATCAATACTCAATCTTGTTAAAGCTGTTATAATGTCCTTGACATTATAGCTTAATAATTGTTATAACCAGTATTTCCATAATCCTTATCAGAATACCCTTATTCCTGGAGATCTCTATCTCCAAAGGTATCCAAAGTTAAGACCTTTTAGATCACTATTTATATAGTCTTAATTTATTGAAGATAAGACTTTGAGATCACTATCTCAAAAATCTTGTCTTCTTTGAAGATAATGTTATTTCTGCAATCAAGTGTTCTATCTCCATAGTAGAATTAGTAACACTTTACTACTCCCACTGTATGCAGATATCTGGCTTCTGTACACATTCAGCATATACTCAGCTTCTCGTAACTAATGCACAAGTGTAAGTAGTTCTAGCATTCACTTTCTCAACTCTTTGAGGTGCTATCCCTTTAGACATGTCAGAACCATATCTTAAGGGATGGAAGCCTTTCTTGAAATTTTCCAAAAAAATGGAATATGTTCAAGGTGTACTACTATTGTGACAGTCCCAATACCCTCTTCTCTTTGCTTCTGAAGACCTTCAGAACCAAGATCCAAGAGGTATCCTTGAGATCATATCTCAAGTTATGAAACAACCAGATTAGAAAACACTTATTATTATCCTTATATCATTTTAAATGATTAGGATATCATCTACATTTAGCATGATGAACACAAAAAGCACTCCCACTAAGCTTCACATGGCTCATCAAAATTCTATCTGAAATCATAACAATTATAATTTCATCAAATCTTATGGTCCAACTTCAAGAAGCTTATTTGAGTCCATAGATGGATTCCTTAGCTTGCACACCTTGCTTTCCTCAACCATGAAGCCCTGGGGCTACTTCATGTGAATATCCTCATAGAGGTATTCATAGAGGAATGCAGTATTGACTTACATCTTGAAGATGCAATAGTCAAGTTGTGTAGCTAAGGTTAGCAATATTCTGATGATTTTAGTCATGGTCACCGAAGAGCAAGTCTCATTGCAAGCAATGTCTTCTCTTCCGGTGTGTAGCTCATGGCAACGAACCGTGCTTTGAAGGTCTCTACCTTCTCATCAGGTTCCCTCTTCTCCTGAAGATCCATTTACACCTTTACAGGTCTTACCCATATAGGTGGATCCTCGAGGGTCCATATACAACACTTGTATATGGAGTCTACATTAGACTTGCTAACATCCATCTATCCATGCTATGATCTTCAAAAGCTTCATCACATGAAGTTCGATCATTGTTAGATTTCTCTGACACATGAATCCTTCTTCAAAACTCATTTGAAGAGGTATTAGTGTTTCATCTTTAATTGTCCTTTTAGTTTCCCATCTCAGGAGCCTCATTATCTTCTCAAGATTAAATGATTTCCTACACTTCATTTTCATCTTGATTCTTAAGAGTCTCAACTTCTAAGAATCACATTCTCAGAGATGAGACATTTTAAGAATCTCAAGGTCATAAAGTAGGTATCCTATACCATCCTTTATTTTCCTAATGAAGAAGCACTCTCAAGTGCTAGATTCCAGCATGCATAGAACCTTATTAAGTATATACATTGTAGTCTCTACTACACATATATACCTGGAAACTAAGGGATAATTATGCTAAAATTCATCATTGATAAGATCATGTCACACATGATCCAATTGTATCTCCCTATAACTCTATTGAGTTAAGGTGTCTTAGGAGGATTGAGACAGAAATGATATTCATATCTCCATAAGGTATCCTTTGAATTCATCTAATAGGTACATGCTACCTAAATTAGATCAAATTCATTTTATCTTCCTTCAAACTTTGGTTGTAAACCAAAATTGTGAAATCTTTGAACATTTCGAAGGTTTCTAAGTGAAGAAAAGAAATCTCATATCATACATAATCATCAATAGATATCACGTATCCATAATGTTTACTATGATATAGATGATCCGCATACATCAATATGTATGAGATCCTGAATACCTTGACATCTTACACCATTCCCAAAGAAAGGTATATTGGACATTTTTCTTTGAATACAATATTCATAAGTTATACTTAAAGTTTCATCTCTTACTAGTCTATTGATCAAATCAATAAACAAATGTCCAAGGCTTGATGATAGATCATTGTCAAATGATCTTCATCCTCCTATTGATCTAAAGGTTCAATTTCAGTATTTAAAAATGTTAATGAACCATTCATCAATTTTCTAATTTAGTGGAGTCCACTAGATTTTAGATTACTATCTGAAATATCTCCATCATAAAGAGAAACAAACAATGAGTGTATTCTGCACCATTCTGCACGATGCAGAGAACCACGTCATTCATGATTAAATGTCAAGAGCACATATGTATGCCAAAACATCTTCTTAGATTTTATAAGGATTAATTGACAATTGTAATCATCATTGACATGTCGCTTCCAAAGTACATCCGATGAGATCAAGACTATAGAGACATACAAACCCTAGGGTTGTAGTCCTATTGTCTATTTAATTGTCATTCCTCAATATTATGAGGAAACTTACACATTGCAACCACATACATTATGTGTCCAATGCAAGTACAATATATGGATCATGAGTCCAATCCATGATATTTTACTGGTTATTATTGAGTATAATATTGAGTGGGTTTTAATGAAGGATTATCTGAAATAAGAAATTTGCATAAATATATAAATATATATATATACACATTTTACTTTGATTTAGGAATTTTTATATCAAAGTTGTCTTGCATTGTCAACACTGAAAGTTCATTCCCTTAATCACTTTCAACGTAAGAGATATACTTACCATTATATCTCAGCAAGATCTGGGATCTCCTTCCTTATCTTTGTTACATCCCAATAATATGAGAATCTGCAACTCGGATAAAAAGAAGCGGGAACACATTCCGTCTTGCAAGTCCAACTTGCATTTCCAATTCAGTCTTTAACACCCGGGCCCACCACCCCTAAGGCGATGTTGACCCGTCATTAATTGAACCAACCGTCAACAGGAATAGTACTCGCTATACGCAATCCAATATCGCCCCAATAATATGAGGATCCGACATTGGGGTCACTACGTATACGGCCTTACTCTTTCGAGAAGCAAAGAGCCCGATCCAGATGCGCTTGCATGCAGGAGCTGTCACTTCGGACAGGCGTCTCCCACATGCAATCCCTGGCGACGGAACCCTTTGCCTTGACGGGAGACCATGGATGTCACTTATGCGATCCTCCATATCATATTCAAATTCTAATTAATCATTATGAATCATATTCATTATGATCAATTCTTCCAAGGGAAATAACATCTCTATTCATAATAGAGTGTTTTAATTTTAAGAGTAAATTACAAGGAAGTCCCCAAACTATTCACACGGTATCAATGTGCTCTCTAAACTTTCCAATGTAACAATTGAGGTCCCAAACTTCTTCAGCACTAACAATGTGATCCCCCACCATTCGTACATCATTAAAATAGACTAATGAACGTTTAAAATCCATTTCAAAGGACAAAAATACCCTTCCTAGAAACCCTCCAGATCTACTAGTTCTAATGGATCAACTCTGTCTTGTGGATGGTGAAGGAAATCTTCAAGCATCTTGAAGGTGTAGGTCGTGTAGGTCCAAGCCACAGTGGATAAATGAACAAGATCCATTGTTGTTGGACGCCACCTTGGCAACAACTAATGATAAGATGTGATGGGTTACTGCTTGTGACAAGGTCCGAGATCTGGTTCTGCATCCTTTCCGGTAATGGATGGTTGTGAACAAGGTATTTTGATCAATGATCTGGTGTGAAGTTCTTTGGCTAGAGTTGTAGCTGAATTGTTCGCGGGGCTCGGAATCATTTTCTTGAGATCGACCTTGGCTGCTCGATTTATGCCGCACAAATGTCCTGTAACCGTGCTCCTTAGCTGTAGAATAGGTGACATATTTGTGGGTGGTAAGGGTTGCTCGATGGGTAATTGCTGGTCTGTTGGTGTCCTAAATTTGTTCAGCTCGATACCAACATTTGGTACCTATAAAGGTGTAGAGTAGAGCTTGAGCATGGAGCTCGACCTGATGGTGAATAAAAAATGGAATAGGAATGAAGCGGGGTTCCTTCTTGTGCAAGGTAGAAGATGGAGTCGGGGCAGAGAGTTTCTGACATAGAGAAAGATCTAAGTTGGAAGTCGATTCGGGAATCAGGTCTTTGGATCCATGGAGTAGGTCTCAGATCTAAGAACATGAGGGGAAATGAAGGAATAACAGAGTAGGATCAGGTCTTTGGATCCATGGAGTAGGTCTCAGATCTAAGAACATGAGGGGAAATGAAGGAATAACAGAGTAGGATAATGAGAAAGAGGCGAAGAAGAGGAAGAAGAAGGGAAAGAGATAGGGGCTTTACCTTGAATCGATGGTCCCATTTAGTGTTGATATGCATGTGCTTCTCTATCTTTCCTAAATCCAGAGCATGGCCGGAAGGTGGGTTTGCATGCAAGGTGTCTCTCGTTTGTTGCAGATGATGCTCACAGACGATAGAGCCCTTCGAGCTCTCAGTGAAGAATATTCTTTGGGCACAGAGTGCTATGGAACACTAATGGTTGCGCACCTGATGTTGACGGTGAAGCTGAGGCTCCGTGGTTTTCTGGCAATTAAAACTCGGGGAGGGACCCACGAGCTTCCTTGGAGACGACATGCAAGGAAATGGCACGACTCTAGCTCTTGGAAGGGTATTTTTGTCCCTTACATTCATTTTGAAAAGTTGTTTGTTCTAATTGATAGTGTGAGAATGGGAGGGGACCGCATTGTAACTGTTGAAGAAGTTTGGGACCTCAATTGTTACATTGGAAAGTTTGGGGACCACATTGATACCGTGTGAATAGTTTGGGGATTTTCCTGTAATTTACTCTAATTTTAATTGGAATCCAATTAATCTAATCATATTAAATTAATGATCCAATTAATATCCAACAAAATTTTATTGTTACTTGAATTATGGTATTATCTCAAATACGTATTATTATGAATTTTAATAATTAGAAATACATCATGATTTCTTAAGCATTATACTAACCCTACCCGCTGTCATGGTCAGTACCGACGAGAGTGAGACGGACCACATACGTTGCAACCCGCAACCCCAATGCTCTTTGACTAGACACCATATCCACCTCGGGAAAGGATAATGCAAAATAGATCACTTTGTACTTGTGATCATCGGTTCTTCAACCGAAATTATACCATATAATAATAATCAAAACAATTTTGATTAACATTATAATGAGATTTGCTAAACAAATCTCAAGTCCTATCAAGCAACATGTTTGTTGGAATGTAGATCATGTAGATCATGTAACCAATTAGTGATCTAGATCACATCTAATCAAATATTGGTTAAGACAATGTCATTTAAGGAAACAATTATCATCAAATATTTCACAAATATTTATACACAATTATTCCAGGAAATTAAACAATTTAATTTCACTAATTGATTAAATGACAATCACTAGGTTCTTGATTAGGAAAGTATTTCCAGCAGTGACCCTCACTTGCTAAAAATACCATATCTCAATCAATTTAAATCCAAATTAAGCAAAGTAAGTTCCTAAAGTTTGTTAATTTGATTTACAACAGAACCTAAGTGATTTGCACACATTTCAAGGCATTTCAAATCCGCAATTAACATTTTAATTACGTCATGATTCGCAGTCCCCGAAACAGTGGATACATGTTCACTAAAATGAACATAACTTGAGCATACGGAATCCAAATCACGCAAACTCAGATCCTACGGTTTCCTTATTTAATGGGGAACAAAATCCAATTATTATTTTCGTGTTTAAACAATTTAAACAGTGCCGAAAATATTCTCAAAACAAGGATGCGAAAATGAAATGCAAGAAAACTTTCACAAGCCCTAATGAACCCAAGTCGTCTTTGGTTAATGGATCGTATCCAAAACCTTCCGACCTAAGGCTCTGATACCACTTGAAGGATATGGTTAGATCCTCAAGCGCATCACGGAAGCGTGAGCGTCGTATCGGATACGATGAAGAACGACTAGTCGGACTAGTTGTTCTAGGCAGCGGAAATTAAAAAATTTTCATGCGACGAAAACACATGATCCAAGAACACTTCTCGGATCGTTTCGTCTAAACCACAAACAAGTAATAAGATTACCTCTTGAAGCGTGGTTGCGATCGAGTCTCGAAAGGAAGAGACCTCCTGTCTCAAGTCCGATCCGATGGAGGAGACGCTTGCGAGCGCGGGGATGAACCACGTACTTCTCGCAATCCATGTTGATGATCCAAGCGACGGATCTCCTGATCTCGACACACGAGATCCGACGTCTTCTTCACAAGCAAGGCAAGCCGAAGTAGACAGAGTTCTACGAGCAAAGCATCGAGCAGCATAACGACGACGCTGCGGCGATGGAGAACCTCTCTAGGGCATCCATGCTGGACGGCCATGAGAGGGAGAGAGAGAGAAAGAGAGAGAGCATTGTTGTCTCAACTATTGTGTGTCAAGAAGAGCAAAGGGGTGCCTCTCCTTTTATAGCTTTTTGGGATCCATGGATCTCAATCCATGGGACAACACAAATCCAATGGCTCTCATTGATTGTGTTTCTTTTAATGGCCAAGATTTATGTTGGTAAAAAACCAACAACAATTAATTTAATTTAGATTAAATATATATTGATAAATCAATATAATTCAATCACCAAATTAAATCAAGATCTCTTGGAGATCATAGAAGAGAAAGTGCCTCCTTCCATGTTGGAAGGAGGGGACGACCACACATTCCTAATAGGAGTGGTGATCGTCCACTCCATATATATGGAAGGTGGCTCTCATCTCTATATTGTAATCTGCAAGATTATGCAACAACTTTTGTTGCAAATTATTCTACAAAAATAATTCACAATTATTTTGTAGACATTGCAATCTTGCCACTGAAAAATTTGTGAATCATATTCACAACCCAAAATAAAATGTAAATTACATTTTCAATTTAATGTCCAATGTGAATCCAATTCACATTAACATTTAATTAACAAATGTAAATTACAAATAGCTCTCTCTTATATATTATAAATCACATTTATAATATGTATGACTAATATGGATATTGCTATCCACATTATTCGTATCCATGATAATTAAATCACATTTAATCATCTTGGATCTCTATTCTCTTGTTCTCAAATAATATGAATCACATTCATATTACTTACATCTTTGATAATTAAATCACATTTAATTATCTCAGATAATTCTCTTTATAATATAAATCAAATTCATAGTACTTATGATAATTAAATCTCATTTAATTATCCATTTTCTCAAAGCTTGGATACATATTATCAACAATGAAATTATCCTAAATCCATTCAAAGATAATGCGCTTTCTCCGCAGATACTTGGAGATAAGGACAGGGCGATTGTATTGTTCCACGCATAGTGACTTGGATATTGAGATCATATCTCAAATCCAGATCGCGGGCCTCCCATAGATACTTGATTAAATCAAGATCATAAATCTAATCTTCTCATTGCATCTGAATCACATTCAGATCAATGTCCAACATTTGGACTAAGATCAGATTACTTTCCTACTGAGAGGAGTCACTAAAATCCAGACCCGTTTCATCACTCCCTAGGAATGGAAGCGTCATGGTTATACAATCGTTTATAATCACATCACCCTCAGATATTCCCAATACCTGTACATCCTGCATACTGGAAGACTCGGAATAAACCCGAAGTATTGGATCAACTTTATACTATCTACTTCATGGTTTTATCAATAAGTTTCTCATTCGATCATTGGAAGTTGGTATCAATCATATACTTTCCAAAAGCATATATCATACCTAGGTCTTGATCATATACTTTCCAAAAGTATATATTAAACCTACAAATTCAGTCAAGCTTCCAAAGAGAGACGACCGTGCACGGAATTTGATTCTTCCCAATATCTCATGAGTGAGCTCATGCCTTCCGGTTCAGTAATGAACCTGTATGATCCCTTTGAGAGATCGTATTACTCATATGCCCTTATATGCACACCAACGTGCCGGTGTATAGACCTTGGTTAGGTCATCAACCTATTGGTCTGCCAAATGTACATACTCAGACATATAGTAACACATCTGTCTCCGGTCAGAGGATGCTTGCCTATATCATGACAGCATACGATATAGGACTTTGGTTATCTCGATCTTGTTAAGTCAACTCTTTGACCTTACTAATCTGACACCTTCGAATCTCTATTCCTATGTAGAGGACCTGCATCAAGAGGTCGGTCAGATATCAACCTTTAGAGATAAGGATTGCCATCTCCTACTCAGGTTGGAGATCATCTCTTAACAATCATTCGACGATGCTTGATGAGTCCTCAATCTAACCCTTTAGATATTCATCAAAGCACCAGCCTCTATGATTCAATAGTTGAATCAACAGCTGTATGATTACTAAGATGGCCATGGTACATAACTCAAATTGTACTAAGGGACCTATTATGCAAATTATTCATTCTTCATTTCAGATCAGGGAATGATATTTGCAATAACATTTATTGCATAATGGCTCGCCGTGGGCTCGCATGTCCAACAGTTGGGAACTTAGTTAGGATTCATTACACTCCACCACATGCCTACAGAAGCACCCCAACCCTAAGACATTCTTCCTGCCTTAGAGTCATAGTGTGAGGTCTCACCCAGACCAAGACCACACACTATCAGCCGAGCATAAGAAATTAAACAAAGACTAATATCAGAACATGAACCACTTCATCTACATCTTCTAAGATCTGTCAACATGTCTTATAAATAATAAAAATGATGTTTACCTAAATATAGATCTTATAATTAAATAAAATAGTAAGTGGGAATAGCTAAGGTGGTGAGGAAAAGAGAAATCATATATATATATAACAACTTAAAAGCTAATTTCTATGCAATTAGCTTCTTAAATTTACATGGCAATACCTATCTACTCGTTTTCTTTTAAAAACACTAGAATACCTTTTATTTTTTATAAATTAGATTGTACTCAACCTTTGTTGACATCCTTTTCTTCCTGACATGAATGGGCAAGGCGCCTGTGACTCAGTAGATTGACAGATGGACCTTGAGCTTCCGTAGTTACTTTTGATGGTACACGTATTATAGTTTTGTACAAGATAATGTAAATGTTTTTTCCCTTTATCTTCGGTTACATTTTGGGATACATGTACATGATGCAATTTGACATATGTAATGTCATATGGAAATCAATGGAAATATTTCTTGATGGCACTTGTTAGTTTTGTTGTTGCTTATCATTATTGCGAATGCCCTTCCAATCGCGAAAAAATTTCCCTCGTTTATTGTAACCTAATTTGTTCAATAGCGAATATAATACTATGAGTGCTATGTAAATGGGCAATCTGGATCCCGGAGCATCATAGATGAGTACAATATATAGAAGGGATGGTAATCGATCCCTTATCCATAGATCTATTTACCTAAATAAACACATGCCAATTCAACATTATTCAAGCAAATCCTTGGATCATTAGCATCCTGGAGTCACCTAGTCTTTCAAATGAAGATGTTGCTTGAGTTATGTTTGTCTCTAAAGGCAAAATATATTGCCTCAATTGTCTCAATCCACCTTCCAACACCCGTGTATATTGAAGATTACCAGCAACTAATGCAATTTCTTATGGCTAAGACTCAATTCACTTTTTATGCTTCTCCGGATATAGCTACTATTGTGTCTACTAGACTTGCTACTACTATTGGTACTATGACTAGTGTCTAGTGATGCATTTAATCCTTCTACTCCTACGGGAAATATCAATTTTGACTAGTGATGCATTGAATCCTACTACTCCTAAGGGAAATACTAATTCAAGAGCTTCAAATCACATTCCATGATCTGGTGGTAGTGTATCATACATACCACTCAAAAGATCAGGGTTTAAATCCTCCCTTGTGGGGTATACTTTAGATTTTTCTCTAAGTCTATTGTCTATTTATAAATCATGTGCCGAACTGAATTGTAGAGTTATCATGTATTAATGACACTACTACTTCCATGACATTTAAACTTTGCACATTTGGTGATGGTTAAGAGAATAAACTCTACTATCTCGATATTTCTAATAACCCTGTGTTTGTTAGTATCGCATCCTTTTATGTTAATACTTATCTCTGGCATTTACTACGCTCGAGACATACTTCTACTAGTGCTCTCTCAGAAATTGCCTGAAATTCATTATTTGAAGCATTTTAAGTGAAGCTTTGTATTTAATAAAGCATCACAAGGCATCCTTTTTTCGAAGAAGCCTTGAAGGTTGTCTATGTTTGATCTTGTTCACTGTGATGTTGGAAGTCTTTGACCATCATGCACTGCTGCAGTCACATATACTTTATAGTTTATATTATTGACTACAGTTGGACTCCTACGTCTACCTTATAAAGAACTCGTAGTATTCAACTATGTCGTTAAGACCTTTTTATAGACATCAATATTTATTTTTTTTATTGCATTAAAACATTCAGATTTGATAATGCTTTTCAGTTTGTTGAGACAATTATATCTTTTTATCTTTATTTATATTTTACGAGTTCTCCAAGTCTTTTTTTATGTATTTTCTCCCTAGAGCTTTTCTCCTATATAAGAGAGTTCTAGGGATACAAGGAATATACTTTTCATTCTTCTCATTTTCCCACATGGTATCAGAGCGATGGTACTAGACCGGAGCATGTGGCCTAGACGTCCCACCCACCCCTCTCGGCCTCCGTGCCTTAGTGCTACGACTGCCGCCACCGTGTGCAGGGGCTCTCGTGCCCTCGCATCACCGTTCCAGCTGCCTCAGCTCCCCCGCAACACTGTTCCTACGCCCTCGCACCAGCGAGCCCAGCGCCCTCGCACCACCGTCATCGTGCCAGCGGGCCCTGCGACCCCGTGTGCTCCTGTAGGCCGCACTAGCAGGCCCTGCGGCTCCTTGTACTCCTACATGCCCTGCGGCCTTGAGTCTCCCTCCCGCGCTCCACGTCTTCGTGAGCGTGGCCGCTTAGGGTTGCTCTTGGTTGTCTCAGACTTCGTATTTTTGGGTCCCTAGGGTGTAGCGTGAACATCTAAAACACCTTGGTCACCCAAAGAAGTCAACAGAAAATGGGAGTGATTGTGGTATGAGTGTACACCAACAATCATCTTCCCGTATGTCCGTGTAAACATTATTCTTTCAGTGTGCAACCCCAGTCTTCAAGGTTGCTGTCATCATGTCAGACAACAAAGCAGAGATTTCATCCCCAGGTGCCTTCAAAGGTCCATCACCCACTGTGAAGATGGATGGAACGAACTATGAACTGTGGGTCATGCAGTTCATGAGTCTAATGCAATGTAATGGCAAGAAGTACATCCTTACATAAGAGGAGCCGGTTGACAAGATTGGGGTTAATGCCTCACAGGAGACAGATGATGCTTATGCACGTGTATGGTTGTCTGAGATTGTTTCAATGGAGATAACTAATGACATATTGAGTCAGCCCACACATATTGAGTCAGCCCACGACGAAGGCTATGTGGGACATTCTCGTCGCCACATACACTCCAACAAAGAATGAGTCTAAGATTTTGCAACTTCAGCACAACATCTTCACATCGAAGTAGAATGGTCGTTGTCTCCATACCCTCTACACTTCTTTGAGGGGTATGTTTGAGAGGTTACATGGTTATATTCCCTTGACTGCTACACCAGAGTAGCTCAAGGAATACAGAGATTCAGTGATGACGAGAGTTTTCCTAGCAGCTCTCGATGCTACAATACCTCCAATGGAGGAGGCATATCGCTGGTTGAGTAGGCTCTCCATGTCCCCTGGGGGTACTCAGCTATCTCAGTCATCCTCAGCCATGGTAGCATCTCGTGTGAGAGGAGGTCCTATGCAGTTTCGTGGTCGAGGCGGCCGTGGTAGGGGAGGGGGTAGTCGCCCCCCTCGTCAGCCTTGTATTTATTGTCATAGACCAGGTCATTCCAAGGAAACATGCTATTTCACACATGGGTTCTCGGCTTCAGCACGAGCCACAGAACAGATTCAGCAGGCTAGCAGCTCCTCTCCTGTATCTGATTAGAGATTTGACGACCTAGTGGCGAGGCTCAGGGAGATCATGCCTACTCCTGGGTCAACTGATATGCCTTCAGGATCCTCAGAGATATCGGCTTCTGCATCAACATCTACATCATGTATTGCGTATGCCTTTACTAGTTGTTACAGGGCAGACTTGTCAGAATGGATCATGGATTCAGGTGCATCCCATCATCTCTGTATGCAGCTAGAGCATAGATTCTTACTGACGCTATAATACCTCCAATGGAGGAGGCATATCGCAGGTTGAGTAGGATCTCTGTATCCTCTAGGGGTACTCAGCTATCTCAGTCATCGTCAGCCATGGCAACATCTCGTGGGAGAGGAGGTCCTTCACAGTTTCATGGTCGAGGCGACCGCGGTAGGGGAGGGGGTAGTCGCCCCCCTCGTCAGCCTTGTACTTATTGTCATAGACCAGGTCATTCCGACGAAACATGCTATTCTAAGCATGGGTTCCCGGCTTCAGCACGAGCCGTAGAACAGATTAAGCAGGCTATCAGCTTCTCTCCTATATCTGATCAGAGATTTGACGACCTAGTGGCGAGGCTCAAGAAGATCATGTCTACTCCTAGGTCAACCAGCATGCCTTCAGGATCCTCAGAGGTAACGGCTTCTGCATCAACATCTAAATCAGGTATAGCATATGCCTTTACTAGCTATTACAGGGCAGACTTGTCAGAATGGATCATGGATTCAGGAGCATCCCATCATCTCTGTGGTGATAGAAATCAGTTTAATGTCTTTCGTCCAATCCATCCTGGACGATCCGTTATGATAGTAGATGGGACACACTCTCCCATCACTAGTCAGGGAGAGGTGCGGTTAACTCCTGCAATGAGACTTCAAAATGTTCTTTATGCTCCTAGCTTTTCCATGAATTTGCTCTCTATTAGTTAAATCACCAAGGATTTACACTGTCGTGCCATTTTTGACTCATCTGCTCTCGTGTCTCAGGACATTCTCACAGACAGGGTGATTGGATGTGGCCATGAGCAAGGAGGTCTCTACATACTAGTATAGTCTCCCTATGCTGGTGTCTCTTCTCTTCGCACTGGATCTGCATCTCCCTATATGTGGCATCTTCGTTTTGGTCATCTTCCTCTGCAAAAGCTGTGCCATGTTCTTCCACAGATTTCTCCTCGCTCTATCTTTTAGTGCGAGGCCTGCCAGCTTGGGAAGCATCATCGGTCTGCTTTCAAAGTCGTCAGGGTTGGAGTAGTCATAGTCTGTTTGAGTTAATTCATTTTGAAATTTGGGGTCCTAGTCATGCCCCAAATCATCAGGGGCATCAATTTTATCTTGTTCCAGTTGATGAGTTTTCAAGATTGTCATGGGTCTTTCTTCTTAAAAATAAGTCGGATGCCGGTCCTGTTATCCAATCCTTCATTAATGAAATAAGGAACATTTTTTCAGCAAAAATCAAGTTTATACATTCTGACAATGCCTTGGAACTTAGTAGTACTCATCTTGCTCAATTTTGTTATAGTGCAACAAACATCATGTGCATATACTTCCCAACAAAATGGGGTGGTTGAATGAAAACATCGTCATCTTCTGGATGTTACCAAGACTCTTTTGATTCAGAGTCGTGCTCCTCATTCATACTGAGGGGATGCGGTTCTAACTGCTTATTATCTGATAAATCGTATGCCCTCTTCGGTTCTGGGGGAAAAGATTCCGTTCTTGATTACGTTTCTCGAGACGAATCTTTTCTCTCTCACACCTCGTGTCTTTGGTTCAGTAGCCATTGTTCACCAGATGTCTCCTGGTCTTGACAAGCTCTCTCCTAGAGCTGTCAAATGTGTTTTTGTTGGGTACTCCAAAACCCAAAAGGGATACCATTGCTTCGACCCTGTTCGACGAATGTACTATGTTAGTGCTGATGTAATTTTTTTTGAGTCTATTATGTATTTCTCTCCTATCGATGACAAGCTCATTTCTTCCGGGGATGGGAAAGAGGTATATATGACTCTACCTCCGATCTCCACTACCTCATCATCGTCACAACCTTCATCACCTTCACCACCACTACCTCCTCCTCCTCCTCCTCCACCACCTCCTACTCCACCACCGCCTTCCACGTCTACTTTCTTTCCACAGGTGTACCGGTATCGACCTCATGCTCATGTGCCTCCATCATCCAGCACGCCCAAGGTATGTTCTGAGCATTTGAGTTCGTCTAATGGCAGTGGTGATTTGCATGAACAGCTTGTGGTGCATGATGACCACGATGCTAAATCTTATGTGAGTACTGAGGATCTGGATGTGCCTATTGCTCTAAGGAAGCAGAGGCGTGCATGCACTATGCATCCTCTTGCTTCTCATGCATCGTTGGATCATCTTCCCGAGGGCTTTCAAAGGTTTGTAGTGGGACTGTCAGCCATGGAGATACCACGGTCCTATCAGGAAGTGATGCAAAGTAGTCAATGGTGTCTGGCGATGGAAGAGGAGATGGCCGCTTTGTAGTCTCGAGATACGTGGAGTGTTGTGCAAGCTTCTCTAGGTGTATCTGTTGTAGGCAGCAGGTGGGTGTTTACTGTGGAACACCGAGCTGATGGTGTTGTGGACAGATATAAGGCATGATTGGTTGTTCATGGCTTTACTCAAACTTATGGGTGGACTATCAAGAGACTTTCTCTCCAGTTGCGCGTCACTCCACGTTGCGGATTCTTATTGCAATTGAGTGGTACATGATTGGCCTCTGTTTCAGTTAGATGTCAAGAATGCATTCTTGTATGGGGATTTGCAGGAAGAAGTCTACATGCAACAACCACCAGTGTTTGCTACTGAGGGGGAGTCCAGGATGGTGTGCCGACTTTACAAGGCCATATATGGCCTTAAGCAGAGTCCGAAAGCTTGGTTTCATAAGCTCTCAGATTTGATTGAACAGAATGGCTTTGGCAGATCCACTATAAATCATTCTCTTCTTGTTAGGAGAACTTAGACAGGTACTGTTGTTGTTCTGGTTTATGTTGATGATATCATTGTTACTGGTAGTGACGAACATGAGATTCAAGCAGCTAAGGACTTCCTTGGATGATAGTTTGTGAGCAAGGACCTTGGCAAGCTATGCTACTTTCTTGGCTTGGAGTTTGCACATAATCAACAGGGTATGGTTATGACGCAAAGGAAGTATGTTACTGACTTTCTGATTAAGATAGGCATGATGCAGACCTGCCACTACACCAATGGATCCCAATGCTAGACTCTAAGATGATGACTCTAAGGAGGTAGATAAGAGATCAACTTGCATACATGCCACTATCACAGGAATTATATATCAGACATCATGTTCTTACACCTGACAACAGAATGATGTTGCTGAAAAGAAATTATCTTCTAGACTTGGCTCATACTCACCTCATTCAGATAATCTTCAAAACTTTGTGGGATGATGATGTTTTTACTACCACTAATTTGATTAACCACGTTACGTTCTCTATATTGGGAGGTGCTACACCATTTTCATTGCTTTATCACAAGGATAAGTCATTTCCTCTATCTCTGCATACTTTTGTATATACCAATTTTACACAACTTTTACACAAGTAAACTTTCTCTACATGTCATCAAATACATCTTCTTGGAGTATCTAGAACCCAAAAGATATACATGTGCAATGATCTAGCGGATCATCGTGTTATTGTCTCTATAGATGTTACACTTTTTGAGAAACAAGTTTCTTTACCAAGAACGTCGAGGATGTTCTTTTAGAGTTTCTACCTCTGCTTTAGGTTTACTAAAGAGGCAGAACCCGATGTGCACTATGGTTCTTTTACCTATTCTATTCGACGTGCAAGTTGATGACTCACTTACTACTGTTCTAGATGGTCCTCTCATCTCTTCTAATGTTCTGTAAGATCTGATTTCCAGTAGGACGTTCGTTAAGAGTTGTATATTATAACCTATCTCTCACTTTATATATTAATAGTTTGTGAATTACTGATAAGCATCATCTGATACCATGATGATTTTTCCTAGTTCCAAATATTATCATTCGGCCTTGCAAGATACATGGTAGAAGCAAGTTATGGATTATGAGATGGAAATTCAAACTCTCATTTCCAAAGGCACTTAGAATCTTATTCCATTCCCACTAAGTGTAACTCATGTTGCATATTGTTGGGCGTTTACTACCAAGCATGCCTCTTATAAATCTCTTAATAGACTAAAAGTGAGGCTTATGGCGAAGGGATTTACCTAGACTTATGGAGTTGATTATTATGAGACTTTTCCTCCAATTGTCGAGATGGGGTCTATATTACCATCTTTCTGTTGCTAATCATAAAAGCCAGACTTTTTGTCAACTTGATGCCAATAATGTTTTTTTCAGTAGTGATCTTCAAGAACTTTATATGTCCTAAACGCATGATTACATAGTTGAGGAATACATTTGCATATGATGATCTTACCACAAATATTGACACTTAATTTTTCGGGGGCTTATTCTAATCACTCTATCTTTGCCCGGATACGACATGAAGGTACTATTATACTTGTATATACGGATGATATCATAGTTATCAGTGATGACATTATAAGCATAAAAGAGACCAAGACATTCGTATAGAATGTGTTTGTTACTAAGGATTCCGGTCATCTTCGATACTTTTTTGGCATTGAAGTCACCATTCACTCGGGAGATCTTCTTCCAGAAAGAATTATTGTCTCGATATTCCTGAAGAGAGGCTTCTAGGTTGTAAACAATCCTCTACTCTTGCAGATTCCCAACATCATATTATCTCAGGAGATGCTATGATTTAGGACACAAGACTGCATAGAATTATAATGGGTAAACTCCTTTATATCACTTACCAGACCATGATATGTTGTTAATAGAGCTAGCCATCACATGAAAAGTCCTTGTTATAACCATTGGCAGAAGGTTCTATTGATACTTGGATTCTTAAAACACTCTCACAGAAAAGAACTTCTCTACTTATGTAATGCCTAATATTTTCTCCTCTTAGATGCAAGCTGTACTAGCTCACATGAGGACAAAAGGTCCACTATAGATCTTGCAATAATTGTTGGAGGCATCTAGTGTTGAGATAGATAATTGAGCTGACTCAAACCACCTATGAAATTAATTGGCTTGCCTTTTTTTAGGAACTTGTTATCTCAGTTATAATTCCGATTCCCTTTTATTGTGACATAATCCCGCCACATATATTAACTCTAATCCAGTTAATATATGTGAACGGAACAAACACATTGAAATAGATTGTCATTTTATCAAATATCGAGAAGGAAAAATAGTCACTCTTCATGTTTCTACAAAGCATCAACTTACAAAATCTTCACCAAAGCTTTACCAAAGATGCGCCTCTCAATTCTTACCTCCAACTTGGGCATCATCGATGGATTGGGGGGGGGGGGGGTACCCACTGTGAGTATTGTGTAGATTGTCTCATGGGCTCTCCCTTTATATAAGAGGATCCATGTGATTTTTTCCTCAAAAAGAAAATTTATTATATTCTATAAAAAAATCCTACGATTTTTTCTGGATGACAATATATAGTTACATGTACATCCAAGTCCCACCTCACATCAAACTCAACTACATTCATCGGCTGCAATATGCTGGATATAAATAATTCAGCCAGGTAAACAATGCCATTCATAGTCCAACATGGTTCTCTGATCAACATTGACATGTGCATATAGATGGTAACTAATTGTTTTATCCCCATGTCAAAATTAGCCAGGCTTTAATGTCAATGGGATATATGCATGTGATTTCAGATTACTTTCAGATTACCTCCAGAGTGTCCTTCAGCTCCTTAGTCTTTGTGTCTATCAACTCAATTACAACTGGGTTTCCATCCTTTGCTGGTGTGATCTATCAGAGAATAGGCATCAAAGAAGACCTTTTAGATTACAACAAAATCAACATATTGACAAAACACAACCGACAAACCTTCTTTGCAAAAACACCGGTACGGTAATCAATCTTCCTTGGATTTATCAGAATTCTTTGAGCCAGTTTTCCAATTTCTGGGTCAAACCCATGCATAAGGTGGTCCAGAGCTTCAACGAACGTAACCTACAACATTATTCAGTTCTAAAAGTTAACCGCATAAGCTTTTGTAGATTCAATTTAAACAAAGGATTTGATCACCAAGCATTCTTTAACAAAATATTCCAAGATAGTATTCTAATAATATACCTCACTTCCGAGAGCTGTGTACACATCACTAAATTCAAGTCCTATGTAACCACTTCCTATGATAGCAATCCATTCGGGAACCCACTCCAGCTTGAGTGCATGATCACTGGTAAATACAGTCTTACCTGCGTATCACAGGGATTTACTTCATAAACTCCAGTTGATGCCATCTTGACATCATTTAATATACTGCACAAAGTTGTATTGGTGAACTTGTAGTACAGCAGTTAATGGATATATGAATATAAATGTTCTTAAGGAACTGCCAGCTGTTTTCTAAGATGAAGACAGTGTTTGGGGTTCTGTTCACTGATAATCGGGCATCTGAATGAGAAGGTCACTACAATTCTACCACACTAAAGGTAGAATTGCAAGATTGGGTGATTTAAATTGATAACAGAGGATGAGTGTGTATTTGTGCATGTGTTTGAGGGGGGAGGTCTGGATGTGATGTGGTTTTTTTACAAATCTCTCTCATCGAAAGCCTGATATCATGGTCCAGGCATTTTCCAACTTTCAAATATTCTGAAGCGGAATCTTGACTTTTATTTTGAAAAGCTTGACTATTACAATTGAACTATTTGTTGGGAATTCTTTTTAAAAAAAGAGGGATATTTCCGCATACTCTCCAGAATCCATACTTGTATTACATCCAAACCCATCTGAAGCTATCAATCCTTGCACTATACTACAAGCTCTCTGGGTTAATTCTTTATCTATTTTACTGCTATATTTAATGGAAAATTATTGAAAAACTCCTCTTTCTGTCTCTGTCCTAGCACAAGTTTCGCCAACACCCCCTCTCCTTTGCCCCACTTCCCAGCATACCCATCTTGCCAACATAGGGATGCATCCTATGCTCCAGCATGCCAAGCTCGGCCATGACACATCCAGAACACAGAATCCGCTTTACATCCCCACCACACCTCTGCATGACCTCCCTCATGCTCAATGTCCCCCCATGCACAGTCCCTGAAATGAAAGCATGTCACTATATATTTAGAACAATACGACGCAAACCAGGATTTGCGGCCTTGTCAGCTTGATGTCCGATACCAAAGCAAAGCTTGCTGCTGACTTTGATTTAGGTTATTTCATGGTGCTGATAGAGACGACGAAGCTCTCTCAACTCAACCGAAAGGTAAGATGTTGCAGAGGGGCTAAGCTCTTCCCGACAGTGAGCATACAAGCTCTCAGCGGAGGGCTGACCTTAGGTGGACTTGCAGGGGGCAGAAAGCAAAGCCATTGGCGGGCACAAATGCGGTATGAGTTAGGCAGAAGATCGATCATCCCAGCATCTCACGTAAATAGCAGTTCTCTAGTCTTAGTCGCGAGCTATTTATATAACCTGTATATAGAAGGGGAGGAAAAGAAGTTGGTCATAGGTCTATGGGTTGCACAAATGCCTTTTTTTCAGAGAGGCCTCAAGTCGGGTATCACCACATTGCGTCAGGGAGAGTCTTCCCCATATTATCTATTTATGACGTTTTTCTATTTGGAATTGTGTTAGGTTTATTTCCTATTACTTTGGCAGGATCATTCATAATTGCATGTTTACAAAAAGACGTGATGTTGAGTTGTTTCTAATGTTGGTTAACAGTGAATACCAGAAAGTCTTTTTTTCAAATAAAAAAAGGGAAATATCCACGAAGTGTCTGCCCTGACAATATATTAATGACAAATAAGCAAGGCATACAACAACTAGTTCTCGAGGAGAGAACTAACAAGGTTGATTACAATCTCTACATAAAATCTCTCGAATCTATAGACGATCCCATCATGCATCAACCAAATCGCCCATAGTGTTGTGATTGGTCTCAACTGTTCAAACATGGGTCTGAATTGGCTTGACACCATGAAGCTCCAAAAGTTTAGGTGGGAGGAAATGTCTGCAACCTATCATATCCCCTCGGGAACATGTATACAAAAGATGGATCAGATCCTCATTCCCATCCACACACATGGATCAATTACAAACATCCCCTGCGAGGAAAGTGGATCTACATGTTGGAGTATTCAGTTGTGCATCATATGAGTTGTAGGAGGGTAAATGGATCTCTCCAGGATCCATTTACCCCATCTATATGTTTAGTCCTATATCTACCAGTGGTAGGACTTGGAGGCTCTATGGAGGCTATACAAGGAGCCCCAAACCTCCTGTATCCATTGGAGAAAAGCAATGCAACATATGCCCCTTTGAGGGCTCCTCCCGTGATTTCATCCCACTCCTTGGAGAGTATGGTTCCACGTAAAAATCTTCGTGTTCTTTCATGATTATTCTTTCTTTTCTATGCTCTGTTTATCATTCACTTCCGCATTCTCCATTTTCTAACATTGTATCAGAGCGGGTCGATTCGCGAAGAGTTGTTCTTGAATATTTTTTTTCGAGATTCAATTATCAAGATATTCTTGAAGATTTGTTAGAGATGATTGAGTTTGGAGTTTTTCAAGTTCTTGTCGAAGATCTGGTTGATGTTATTCTCTAGTTTCACGCATCTAGGGTTTTCTGAAACCCTAGTTGTTCTTGGTGCAACATCCATGCCATCAAGCACCTCGCACAGACGACATTCTTCTATCGCCACATCTCCATCTGCAACAAGCAGGTGCTTGATGCAATCTCCAAGCGTGCGCCTCTCACACGATCCAGGTCCCAGCAGATTCCTAGCGGTTCCTTGCAGCCTGAAGAAGAAGGCATGTGCGAGTCTTTCAAATCTAAAGCCGCAGCATGCGGTGCACATCCCAAACGATGGGGGATCTCACCATCTATAGTCCTAACCGCATCTCTGGCGGCGTTATCGGCAAGCGACGCCATCCTGGCAGATCCGCACTCAAGCCTAGCGGCGCTTCTCGCGCATCTCTCCAACGACTCCATGTCGCAGACTCACGTGGTATCCCCGCGCGATTCCCTGCATCTCCAGCACATCTGTGGTGGCGCTATCCACGAATCCCAGCCCTAGGTGGTGCCGCCCCCTCTGATCATGCTCCCTTGGCGACACCCCTCTGATCGTCGCTCGACCTCCAAGAAGCTCCAAGCAACGTGCGCGAGCAACAGACCTCCAGGCATGCCTCCAACGTGCTACCCTCTGGCGGTGCCTCATGCTCTCCTGGCGGAACCCTCTCCTTCCACGCACACAGGTGGCACGCGAGAGCAGGCGACATGCAACAGCCTCCGCCTTCACCTCAACTCCTCCTGTAGCGGCGACAAGAGATCCCATTGGGGGGATGTGGCGACGCAAGAGAAAAAAAAGAGGGGTTCACTGATGGGAACCCTTGGAGTGGCGACGGCTCCCACTGTGAACTCTAAATCAAAGACAGAGGTCCAAATGTTGTCGTTTTTAAAAAAAACAAAAAAATCTGCTGTAAGCTCAATGTTGGGCTGTGTGAAACAAAAAGGAGAGAGGAAAATTTCTGAAGGACCATGAAAAAAGGGGCACATATAAAAAAGAAGAAGAAGGTGGTACATAGTTTTTGGACCTAAAAGGGTCGTGTTTGCTTAAAAAATGTACGCAAAAAAAAAAACGAAAAGAGAAAGACGTAAAAAAAGAAATGGCTTATTTACAAAAAAATGAGAGATGAAAAAAATGAGAATGTTTATATTTACCTCAATATCTTATCTTCTCCCAACTTTGTGAATGTTGATTTTCCAATAAGTATTGGAGAAAGGGGGAGTGTATGTAGAGTCATAGGTCTATTCTCCAGATACAGATATTCCAAACCAACCAATTATTCAGACTCTACAATTCAGTTCAGACTTGACGATTGGTTCCGAGTCGTCAGTTTCAGACTCGCACATGTATGTGGTTTTCTTTCAGATGTGCAAATGTATGCTATCTTTTATCGTGGTCCCCATCATTCTTTTTATATCGTCGACCAGAGTTTTCATGTGAGCCATATGGACTCCAGAGTAGAGAACCATTCCCTATGCCATGTTGGCAAGGGTTTTCATGTGGTATCATAGGTACTCCAGAGTAGAGTACCATTCTCTGTGCCAGATGGGAGAAACCCAGTTCTCCGATGAGGAGAGTTCTTTCAGACTCCATTCTCCAGCGACCATGGACTCCGACGTGGATTGCACTTATATGACCTTTTCAGTTCGGTCCTTTTCAGAGATGGAACAGTTGTCCACATGTTGTGGCGGGCCAGAGTACTCCGACGAAGAGACTCATTTTCAGTTGCAGTGACTCTGACAGACGCAGTTCAGAGCACAGACTCTCTGATGAGAAGATTCAACAGACTCACACTCCAGCCTATTCGTCCTCCTCACCTGCACGGCATGAGAAGCAACGTCCTCGACAGCAGCCGACAGTTGTGTGCCTTGAGTTGATATTGTTTGTAGTGTCCTGTAGCGTGAGTTGAGTTTCTTTATGTTTGTCCAAGCTGAGCATTACATGCTCCAACTTGAGAGGGAGTGTTGGAGTATTCAGTTGTACGTCATATGAGTTGTAGGAGGGTAAATGAATTTCTCCAGGATCCATTTACCCCATCCATATGTTTAGTCCCACATCTACCAGTGGTGGGAATTGGAGGCTCTGTGGAGGCCATATAAGGAGTCCTAGACCTCCTGTATCCATTGGAGAAAAGCAATGCAGCATATGCCCTTTTGAGGGCTTCTCCTGTGGTTTCATCCCTCTCTTTAGGGAGTAAGGTTCCACGTAAAAATCTCCGTGTTCTTTCATGATTATTCTTTCTAATCTATGCTCTATTTATCATTCGCTTTCGCATTCTTTATTTTCTAATATGGTATCAGAGCGGCCAGAGTACTCTGACGAGGAGACTCATTTTCAGTTGTAGTGACTCTGACAGGCGCAGTTCAGAGCACATGCTCTTCGACGAGGAGATTCAACATACTCATATTCTAGCTCGTTCATCCTCCTCGCCTGCACGGCATGAGAAGCAACATCCTCGACAATAACCGACAATTGTACGCGTTGAGTTGATATTGTTTGTAGTGTCATGTATCGTGAGTTGAGTTTCTTTATGTTTGTCATTGGATTCTCCATCATGAGGGGGAGTGTTGGAGTATTCAGTTGTGCGCCATATGAGTTGTAGGAGGGTAAATGGATCTCTCCAGGATCCATTTACCACATCCATATGTTTAGTCTTACATCTACTAGTGGTGGGACTTGGAGACTCTGTGGAGGCTATATAAGGAGCCGCAGACCTCCTGTATCCATTGGAGAAAAGCAATGCAACATATGCCCCTTTGAGAGCTTCTCATGTGGTTTCATCCCGCTCCTTAGGGAGTAGGGTTCCACGTAAAAATCTTTGTGTTCTTTCATGATTATTCTTTCTTTTCTATGCTCTGTTTATCATTCGCTTCCACATTCTCCATTTTCTAACACTACGCACATTGGTTAACAACTGCTCAAGCTTATGAATCCAGAGAAAAACCTTAATCTTCAGAGGGGCCTTTAGAGATCATATCCATTTGCAATCCCTTTCTTTGATATCTGACTCGTAAACCAGGTGTGTTGTAAGTGCATTGTAAACCCTCTTGACTGAAAAATAACCAACCCACAACACTCAGTTATCACCATGGTGGCCTAGCCTTTTAGTAAAATTCGATCAAATTTACCTGAAATTTCCATTTCTCTAGGGTCAATGAAAATTAAAATGCTACCTTGTTTTTTCCCAAGACTTCGATGAAATGTCTGCGAAATTTCATCGAAACCGCATGTCGCTTTGATGAAACATAAAAAATGAGGGAATCTACACTTTGTTTTCATTGAAATGTGCATATAACAATGTATTTTCACCTATTTCCCCACCTATGTGTTGAATTCTTAGAAGGTTTTATATTGCATGAAGTTCTTTTAGCGAGTTTTGAAATTGTAGGTCTAAGTGATCACTACCCTCAACAGGGCCTTCTCCTTTGCAGAACTCCTCCAAAAGATATAGAAACTCCCTAAAATGTCGATCCGAGAGATGAGAAGTAAAGCATGGTAAGCTTCCAAACAGAAATGTCATGGTTCACAACAATTGCAAATAGACAAGGAAACCACTCTTGGAGAGAGCTCCTTCCCTGGTCCAATCATCAGTCCATAATCTGAAAGAGTTCCCATCCCCCAACACAAATGGGTTGGCAGTTTATGGATCAGATACCTTTCCAGAAAGCATATGATGATGGATCAGATACCTTTCCAGAAAGTATATGATGATGAAGGGAAGCAGATGACATCATTGATTGGGCATGGTTACCATTAATATCTTTGAGCAGAATACAATAGGTCATCCCCATCACCCCACAATCTAGTCATCCACTTTAGCAAGAGAGTTGTGTTCATCTCCTTGAGGCGAATAATGCCAAGACCCATATGGTCTTGTGGTAAAGTGATCGAGTTCCATCTAGCTATATGAAGACCCCTTGAATACCCTTGACCAGAAGAATCTTCACGTACAAGCCTCAATTTAGCACAAGTCAGCGGTAATCCCAGATAACTGATGGGAAGAGAATCCCGAGGCGTAATGATAATTCCTATCTACTCCTCAATCTCGTAATCTGAGAGCCCAAAAGGTACAAAGATGGATTTAGCTTTATTAACTGCCAAACTCGAGAGCTCCCCAAAGATGCCTAACACTGCCCTCTTGCCTATAATCACCTCCCTCCCCCAACCCTAATGAAGAAAATCGTACATCAACGTATTAGAGAAGGGGGTGGAGATATTGCTACGAATGTATACAAATGCCTACTGCCTCTAAACAACCCGACCAACCATGGTAGCAAGAATGTATGCCACAAGTACAAAAAGTAACAACGCTAGAGGGCATTGATGAACCTTTGCTGTAGTCAGAATAAATCGACCTCTGATCGCCCATGAACCAACACAAACAAAGAGATATAGTAGTAGCACATTTCTTCATCCAAGAGATCCAAATGTGTGGGAAGTCTCACTTGAGTAAAACTGAATACAAATGCTAGTCATGCAGTCATATGCCTTAGAGAAATCGACTTTCTAGATCAACCCCTTCACCTTTCTTTGCATCCAATCCCCTGCCATCTCAAATGACATGAAAATGCTATCCATCATTTATTGATCGGGAATACAAGGCATCATCATCGGGGCAATCAGCTTGTTCATGAGAAGGGGCAGGCAATTGGTCAAAATCTTTGTGACAATCAAATAAATAGCATTAAATAGAGATATAGGACAAAAATATTCAATCATCTCATACCCCTCATTAATGAGAAGGGAAAAAGCGCTCCATAATTCTGTTTGCTTGACGATAACCTCCAAAAGGCATGGTTAATGACTTCCCATAACTCTATGTAAAAGAGGATGGGAAAATGATGCAAATTGAACGGTGGAAAATAAAATTTGATGGTAGAAAATATTTGTTGGAGAAGAAGTCGGAGAGGAGATGAGAGAAATCTTACCATATGCAATGGATTTGGGGAAGAGAATCGCGGAGATCACGTCGAGGGAGAAGGGATATAAATAAACGAGATAAAATCTCAATTTAATTTTCAAACTGTTTTAAAACAAGAGACTACCACCCCATTATATAGGAGTGATGTGATTAAAAAAACAGAAACAAAATCAAAATTCGAATCTAACTTATCCTAATCGACTCTACCTAATTTAACCGACTAATTAATTAAATCGAGATCACATGAGATCTCTTTATTTAAACAAAAATGCAATGAACTAAATAAATTACTTGACCAAAATTTAATAACAGACTAAAAATAAACCCCTTTTATTTATAACGTGATGCAACAATTCTCCTCTGTTATGGGAAAGGAATGTATTGCATTATAAGAGGCCCTAGGGTTCTCTTATATAAGAGAGGAACATGTTGGGAAAATTATAGGAAGAAGAAAAAGGAAATAGAAATAAAGAAATAATAATAAAGATAACTAATATCTCAACACTTCCCCTCAAGCTGGAGCATAGATATCAATCATACTCAGCTTGGAACAACATCTCTAATAAGGTCCTCTCGCTAGGGCCTTTTTAAGTGCATCTGTTGTCTGGTCTCTAGAGCTGACATGCGTAGTGGCGATAAAACCCTTCTGTATTGTGGAAAGAGGTGAAAGGAAAAGTTGTATACCACGTAGCCCTTAAACCCTCTTATATAGGAGAAAGAGTCTAGGGAGAAATTACATAAAGAAGACAGAAAAACTAGAGAAATATAAATAAAGACAAAGATACAAGATTCTCTCAACACTCCCCCTCAAGCTGGAGCATATATGTCTATCATGCTCAACTTGGAACAACGGTGGAAAGGACCTCTCGCGAGAGACCTGGTAAACATGTCTGCAATCTGTTCTCTTGAAGCAACATGTGAGGTGGAAATAAACCCTTTTTGAATCAAGTCACGGGTATAATGACAATCAACTTCGATGTGCTTTGTTCTCTCATGGAAGGTCGGATTATTATCTATGAAAAGAGCTGCTTGATTATCACATTTGAGGTGCATTGGAAGAGACGCCTCAATTGCAAGATCAGTCACAATGGACTTGACCCAGATCATTTTCGTGCTCCCTTGGGCCATAGCCCTATATTCTGATTCAACACTGGATCGAGCAACAACATACTGTTTCTTACTCTTCCATTAGACCAATGAACTACCAACAAACACAGTAAAACCTGAAGTGGAGTTCCTGTCCTTGGAACACCCAACATAATCTGCATCTTCACATCCAGTAACTCAGAGTGGTGTGTCTCTTATGAAAAGTAGACTTGCACATGGAGAAGATTTCAGATATCTTAAGATCATACAAATTGCATCCATATGAACTTGTCTCGGTTGCTCCATGAACTGACTAACTATGCTCACAGCAAACGATATGTCAGGCCTGGTAATAGTATCATATAGCAACTTTCCTACCAGCTCCCTAGACCATCTCTTATCTATCTCCTCGGAGTCATCATCATATCAGAGTCTAGCATTAAGATCCATTGGTGTAGTAGCAGGTTTGCATCCTATCATACCTGTCTCAGCCATAAGATCAATAACATACTTTCTTTGCATCATAATCATGCCCTGTTGATTGTGTGCAAACTCTAAGCTAAGAAAATAATGTAACTTGCCAAGATCTTTGGTCACAAACTGTCGTCCAAGGAAATCCATAGTTCTCTAAATACCTTGTTCATCGCTACCAGTAACAATAATATCATCAACATAAACTAGAACATCAATCGTACCTCCCTGAGTTCTCTTAATAAAAAGAGAATGATCTGCAATAGATCTTACAAAACCATTTTGTTTAATCAACTATGAGAGCTTTTGAAACCAAACCCTCGGACTCTGCTTGAGGTCAGGCCTTGTGAAGTTGACACACCATACTAGACTCCCCCTTAGCAGCACACTCCGGTGGCTGCTACATGCAAACTTCTTTCTGCTGATCACCGTACAAGAAAGTATTTTTCACATCCAACTAGAAAAGCGGCCAGTCACGTACCACAACTGCAATAAGAATCCACAATGTGGAGTGACGTGCAACTGGGGAAAACGTATCTTGGTAGTCCATCCTATACGTTTGGGTGAACCCACAAGCAACCAACCTGGCCTTATATCTGTCAATTATAACATCAGCACGGTAATTCACAGTGAACACCCACTTACTGCCAACAATAGACGCACCTGGAGAAGCCTACACAATGCTCCACGTACCTCAAGATTGTAAAGCAGTCATCTCCTCTTCCATAGCTAGACACCACTAACTACTCTGTGGTGCCTCATGATAAGACCGTGGTATCTCCACTGCTGACAGCCCCAGAATGAACTTTTGAAAGTCCTCGGAAAGGCGATCCAATGACACATGGGAAGCAAGAGCAAGCATAGTGCATGCACACTTCTACTTCCGTAGAGCAATAGATACGTCTAGATCTTCAATACTCACAAGAGATGAAGCATCTCGGTTAACCTGAACCTCATACTGTACCTGCAAATCACCATTGCCATTAAAAGAACTCAAATGTTCAGAACATACCTCATGTGTGCTGGATGATTGGTGAGACACATAAGCACGAGGTCGACGTTGATAAACCTGGGAAAGAATGGAGGTGGAGGAGGTGGTAGTGGTGGTGGAGGAGACGTAGGAGGTGGTGGTAGAGGAGGAGGCGTTGATGATGATAGAGTAGAGATCAGAGGTAGAGGCATATAGACCTCTTCTTCATCTTCAGAAGAAACGAGCTTGTCACCTGTAGGAGAAAAGTACATAATAGACTCAAAAAAGGTTACATGAACACTAACATAGTACTTTCGTCGAACATGGTCGAAGCAAAGATATCCCTTTTGGGTCTTAGAGTACCCAACAAACACACATTTGACAGCTCTAGGAGAGAGCTTGTCATGACCAGGGGATATCTGATGAATGAACGCCACTGACCCAAATACAGGAGATGTAAGAGAGAAAAGATGTCTCGTGAAACATAATCAAGAATGGAATCTTTTCACCTAGAATTGAAGATACGATTAACACGGTAACACGCAGTTAGAACTGCATCCCCCAGTATGAATGAGGAACACGACTCTAAATCAAAAGAGTCCTTGTAACATTCAGAAGATGGCGGTGTTTTCTTTCAACCACCCCATTCTGTTGGGAAGTATATGCACAAGATGTTTGATGGATAATACCATGAGACACAAGAAATGTGGCAAGCTGATTGGTACAAAACTGCAAGGCATTATCAGAACGTATATACTTGATTTTTGCTGAAAGATATTCTTTATTTCATTAATGAAGGACTGAATAACAGGACTAGCATTAGACTTGTTTTTAAGAAGTAAAACCCATGACAACCTAGAAAACTCATCAATATCAATGAGATAAAAACTATGCCTATGATGATCAGGGACACGACTGGGACCCCAAATATCGAAATGAACTAACTCAAACAGACCATGACTACTTCGACCCGGACGATTCTGGAATGTAGACCGATGATGATTCCCAAGCTGACAGGCCTCGCACTGAAAGGTAGAGCAAGGGAAAATCTGTGGAAGAACGTGACACAACTTTTGCAGAATAAGATGACTAAAATGAAGATGCCACATATAAGGATACACAGACCCAGTGCAAGTGGAAGAAGCACCTGCATAAGGAGATTGCACTAGTATGTAGAGACCTCCTTGCTCACGGCCAGAACCAAAGCACCCTGCCCGTTAGAATGTCCTGAAACACAAGAGCAGATGAATAAAAAATGGCACGACAATGCAAGTCCTTGATGACTTGACTAATAGATAATAAATTCATTGAAAATTCAAGAGCACAAAGAACATTCTGAAGTTTCAATGCATGAGTTAGATGCACTTCCCCCTAACAAGAAATTGGATAATGTGTTCCATCTGTTATCACAACAGATCGTCCGGTCTAGGTTGACTGAAAGTACTAAACTGACTTCTATCGCCACACAGGTGATGGGATGCACCTGAGACCATAATCCATTCTGACAAATCTACCCCGTAACAACTACTAAGGGCATATGCTATACCTGATGAAGATGCAGCAACAGAGGCCTCTGAGGATCTTGAGGGAGAGCCGGATGGTCCAGGAGTATGCACGATCTCCTTGAGTCTAGCCACAAGTTCGTCAAATATCTGATCAACAACATGAGAGGGACTCCCAACCTGCTGAGTCTATTTTGCAACTCTAGCGGAAGCAGGAAACCCATGCTTAGAATAGCAGGTTTCCTCAGAATGGCCAGTCCTGTGGCAGAAGGTACACGGCTGACGGGGTCGGCCACCCCCTCCTCTGCCACGGTAAGATCCTCTCCTACCACGATACGACAACCACGAGATGCAGCCATGGCCGATGATGTTTAAGACTGCACATTACTACCAGAGGATATAGATAGCCTACTCAGTCTGCGATATGCCTCCTCCATTAGAGGTATGGTATCTGTAAGAATCTGGGCGCGAGTTAAGTCATATTCAAGATCAGGGGCCGCTAGAAATACCCCGATCATCACAGAGTCTCTGTAAGCCTTGAGTTGTTCTGGTGTAGCAGTCAAGGAAATGTAGCTGTGTAGCTTCTCAAACATGCCCGTCAACGAAGTGTAGAGGGTATGGATAGGTCGACCATTCTGCTTCGATGTAAAGATATCATGATGGAGTTGCAATAACTTCGACTCACTCTTCGCTGGAGAGTATGTCACGATGAGAATATCCTACATTATCTTTACAGTAGGCTAGCTCAATATACCATTTGCTATCTCTGTAGACACAGTCCTAGATAGCCATACACGTGCACAGGCATCGTCCACCTCCCATGAGGCATTTACCCCGGTCTTGTCACTTGGCTCCTCCAAGGTAAGGATGTACTTCTTGCCATTATATTGCATCAAACTCATGAACTGCATGGCCTATAATTCATAGTTTGTTCTATCCATCTTGACGATGGGGGATGGACCTTTGAAGGCCCCCTGGGATGGAACTTCAGCTTTGTTATCAACCATGATGACAACTATCACCAAGACACAGACTACAACAAATAAGACTTGCATTACTGACATATGGGAAGATGGTTGTGGGTGTAGACTCATACCACGACCTCTTCCATTCTTGGAAGGCTCCTTTGGGTAACTAGGGTGCTTTAGATGATCACGTCACACCCTAGAGACCTAAGAACAGGCCTAAATAGAGACGGTAGTGCCTGAGGAGGACAAGAGACAATAGGTGACGACGATTGGGGCTAGCAGGATCAACCGTGCGATGAGAGGGGCCAACGGCGAGCCCATGCGCCGGCGAGCGGCAGCCGCTACGGCTGCATGCTGCTGGGCAGCGACCCACAAAGTGGCAGCAAGCCGTGAGGTGGCAGTTGGATGGTAGCCTGTGAGGGGACGACAACCTGCGAGGTGGCAGTACGGGTACACTAGGGTTTTTAGTGGGGAGAGGCTAGGGCACAAGCTTCGGTCTAGGACCGTCGCTCTGATACCATGTGGAAAGAGGTGAAAGGAAAAGTTGTAAATCACGTAGCCCTAGAACCCTCTTATATAGGAGAAAGGCTCTAGGGAGAAATTACATAAAGAAGACAGAAAACTAGAGAAATATAAATAAAGACAAAGATATAGAATTCTCTCAACATGTATCATGTTACGAGTGCAGTGACAATCCACCTCTATGTGCTTTGTCCTCTCATGAAAGGTTGTGCTGTTGGCAATGAAAAGAGCAGCCTGATTATCACATTGGAGGTGGATGAGAAGGGAAACCTCTATAGTCAGATTAATAAGAACAGATCTGACCCACATCATCTCTGTGCTATCCTGCGCCATGGCCCTGTATTCCGACTCAATGCTTGATCTGGCAACCACAATCTGCTTCTTACTCTTCCATGAAACAACATAATTCCCTACGAACACAGCAAAACATGATGTAGATTTTCTATCCCTTAGACACCCAACATAATCTACTTCTACACATGCTGTAGCTGAGAGAGATGTGCCTCAACCAAAAAGAACTCCAGTACCAGGTGAAGTCTTTAGGTAGTTCAGAATCATATGGATTGCATCCATATGTGCATGTTTGGGATGCTTCATAAACCATAGACATGTGCAGATATTGGCAGTAGCAAAAATGAAAATGCTAAGGTGGATGTGAGGACACATGCAAATATCGGATTCGGAATGATGCAATCAGAAAGAAAATTTTTGTAGCTCCGATCGAGGATAAGATGCGAGAAAATCGCTTAAGGTGGTTTCGTCATTTGCAAAGGAGGCCAGCTGATGCACCGGTTAGAAGATACGAGTTTTGGGATGTTGAGCCAGTTAAGAGAGGGCGACAAAGGCCCAAAAAGTGTTGGAATGAGATTATACGAAGGGATCTTAGTTTTTTGGATCTAAGCATGAGAATGGCCCAAGATAGATCTGAATGGAGGTAAAGAATCCATGTAGCCGACCCTACTTAATGTGGGAAAAGGCTTTGTTGTTGTTATCAAATATAATGAAAGAAGTTCTTACTCACATCTATAAATAAATTTACAACTATATCTATATATTGAATGGGAACGGGATACAAATCCAATCAAGATGATATCCATATCCCACTACAATAAAATTAGCCTACATAAATGAATAATTTGGATATTTGGTGTCATATATTCTGATATTAAAAATAGAATAGCAAATATTATTTGTTGCAAAATTATATTTTGTTCTTGCAATTTGCAGGGAATGTCATATTTGTTGTCAAAGGATTATCCATTACATTTTCATTAAAACAATGTATTTATCGTGACTAATGCGACAACAATTAGAAGGAAAATTCAATGAATAGCTATTATTGCATGCCTCACTAGCAAGAAAACAAATACAATATATGTCTAGAGTTAAAGAATCAAACGTCGGATACTCATTATTTTACATTCAACTAGGGAAGACATGACATATAGCATTTTTGTTGTAGTTTTTACATCCATTGTAAGGTGACTATGAATACCAATGCCAAAATCTATATTACACGAAGATGGTAATGGATTGAATATGGATATATCCTTATTCATTTCCATCCCTATATATGAGATGATTGAGTCCAGATCTGAATTTGGCCAAAGTGACAAGATCTCTCATTGGAGATAACTTTCCTCTTTATATCTTTGGAAATGTGTAAATTTAACGAGATGACCTTTTCTCAAGGCAAATGAGGATAGCTTCTTAAATGTTGTCAGTGGACATTGGGCTAAATTCTTGGGAGGGTAAGGGGGCACCTATGGGAGAGGGTTTTAAGAAAATTTAGAGAATAGAGGCGGCACGTGCCTGCCATAACTATTAACTCACTTTTTACACTGCGTGAGTCATGATCATGCATATGAGAATAATATCTGCATCAAATATATAAAAAAGATTTTTGACTCACAAATACAAAAATAGATATTCTTTCCTACCAACATGCTTTTTATTAGTGAAATCATATGTATCTATTTTGCATGCTCTTGATGAGAAAAAGTGATATCTTTTTTTTGAGATGAAAAAGTGACAATACTTTTATGAAATCTACATCGAGGCATAAAATAAATTATTCTTCTGCAATTTATACAAGATAAATGCTTCCTTTTCTTTCAAGAGAGACCAGCTAATCATCAAAATGGGTAGAAGGGAAGATTCAAAAGCATACCATCGACTTCTATGCCATTTGGCACAAATGGAACTGAACCAGTGGCGATGATAATGTCCCTTGCAGTAATTTCTGTGTCAGTGGTACCAACTTTCCCATATTTCACCTTTTGCTTTCCCTGAAGCATGATAATACAAAACATGCTCATAATGCTAGCTGGTATGCCGAAATACCATTTAACTAAGCATAATCCTTTGAATTCAAAGTTAGCATGTTAACTTAGAAAATAAAAAAGCGATTAAAATGTTAGATTTTCATAGTTATTTTTTAAAAAATCAACTTTTTCTTAGATTTGGTCACAGTACACATGTTATAACACACAGGATCTGTCAACAGAATACAACTCACCTTGCCTCCAAAGCATTAATGCTTATTGACCATGACATACGTCCTAGGCATAAATCCTCCACCAAATATTAACTCATTTTCTCAACGCGTTTGGCTCATTCAATTCCCAGAAAACTTAAGCAGAATCTCTTTGCTCTTCGGCGATAATCACATATCTGCAAGAATTATGGTTTAATGTTGATGAAACAGATTCTCCCAATGCTGCAAGCCAAAGGATAACCATTATGGGGAGAGAAATAGAGAAAGGGACCATTGTGATGTGTCTTTAAAAAGTCTACCCTAGCACTTCTTATATAGGAAGATGGCAGGGTTAAAGTTGCATAAGGTGGAACCTCAAAATAAGTAAAAGGCATAATATCCGGAAGGGTTATAAAATATCTAAAACGAAACTTCCATCTATAGAAAATATCTCGCAACACTCCCCCTCAATTTGGAGCATAGATGTCTGCCATGTCCAGCTTGGACACACTTCTTGAATAGTCCTTTGGCAAGAGCTTTAATGAACATGTCGACCATGTGCCCAGATGAGGAGATATGAATAGCAAAGATGAGGCCCTTCCGATCATGTCTCTAGTGTGGTGATAGCTAATCTCAATATGCTTTGTTCTATCATGTAATGTACGATTGTTTTCTATAAACAATGTTGCTCGATTGTCTCCTCATAACATGGGTAGAGGAGTCTCAATATATAGATTTGTTAAAACGGATATGGCCCACATCATTTCGGTGGTGGTCTAAGATATGGCATGATATTTTGACTCAGAGCTAGATCTGGATACCACCTATCGCTTCTCACTCTTCCAGGTGACCAAGAGTTCACCTAAAAACACAACAATACCCGTGGTGACATTCTGTCCATGGGTCAACCTGTATAGTATGCATAAGCACACCCTAGGAGAGTAATTGAGTCTCCTCTTTTGGAAAGAAGACCCTTTCATGGAGGCCTTCAGGTACCTGAGTATCACCGCAAGAGCAACCATATGGGATTCTCTGGACCGAGCCATATGCTGGGTTACACGGCTCATAGTAAATGAGATGTCCAACCTGGTACTGTCACATACACATTTATCCTAAGTTATATGTATCTTCTAATACAACTTAAGATTTGGATCCATATGAATGGTTGTGGGCATGCAGTCAGTCATCCTAATCTCCTAAAAAATTGTCACAAACTTCCTCCGATACGTCATAAATCCTATGTCAATCTAGGCGAACTCCAACCTAAGGAAGTACCACAAATGTCCTAGACCTAGATCTAGATCCTGTATAATAAACTTCTGACCCCGAAGGAACTTGATCCTTTTGATGCCTTACATGTCATCTATGGTGATGATGATGTCATCAACGTAGACCAGAATGACGAATGGTCCTGGATGATGTATGAGATATGTAGAGAGAATGGCATGCATATGAACAATTGAAACCTTGTTCTCGAATAATGGTCGAGAGATATTAGAACTATGCTCCTGATCTCTGCTTGAGACCATCATATATTGATTTTCAATGCAAACATATCTCGTGTATCTCCCCCTCAATAGTAAATCGTGGTGGTTGTTGCATATAGACCTCCTCATTTGAGGTCCTTGTACAGATGTGTTCTTCATATCTAACTCATATAGAAGCCATTCCGTGACAACAAATAGAATACAAAGAGAGGCATACATGGTAACATATGAATAATTCTCATGGTAATCAATGGCGTATGTTTGGATGAACCCCTCAACTATTAGTCAAGCTCGCATTCAATGCTACCATCCGCTACATGCTTTACTATGAAGACCTGCTTGTATACTACCGTCGCTGCATTATCAGGAAGTCAGATGATTGTTCATGTGTCCCTGGCTATAATGTGACCATTCCTTCGATCATGGTTGTTTTCCATCTTTCATCTTTCATCCCCGGCTATAATTCCTCCTGATTTGTCTTTGGAATATCTACGATAAATGAATATGAATAAAACATTTATACTCTTGAGATAGATGATCAAGAGTGAAATTTTCGTTGTTTGCGAAGATAATGTGTCTTTTTCAGGGATATTGGTAGATGGTCTCTGATATGGGTTCCTCCTTTTGATTGGCGCATTAGTAATAATTAAATATTACCATTAGTTCAATAGATTGGATGAGTGTTGTGGCATGAGGGGTGATCTCTAAGGGCCTAGGTCTTCTGTTATGGATGTTGTCGAATGTTGAGGCTGGATTTGCAGACTTAGAAGGCACACGATTCAAAACAAGAGGTGGAGGTAAGAAAACCTCTTTCTTAAACTAGTGTGAATTTAGCATCTTGAATCTTGTGGGCATGAAGTAGCCAATTGACCCAAAGAAGGTAATATCAACACACACTTGATACCTTCCGTAGATATGATCGTAACACCAATTATCACTTTTGAATTATGAAATGTCCAATGAATTTACATTTAACCCCTCCTGGTGAGAGTTTATCCAGCTTGGAGACATACTATGAACAAAGGAAACAAAGTTGAGAACATGTAGAGGGACACTAAACAAATCTTCCTCGGGGAATAAACCTAATAGGGTACTTGATCATTAATCACCGATGAAGGCAAATGATTGATTTAGAAGACAGATGCCGAACAACATCTCTCCACAATATTTTAGGGGCATTACTATGATCCAAAAGAGCACGGGTGGCATCTAAAATATGACGACGTTTTCTCTCAATGATGTCACTCTATTGAGATGTGTAAAGACATGATGTTTGGTACATAATACCATGCAACTTGAAAAACTCAATTAGGGATAAAGTGCAAAGTGCATTATTAGTCCTGATATATTTAAGATTAAAAAATGATAAAAAATGATGAAGCCTTCTCCCACTATAAGTAGGGTCAGCTACATGGATTCTTCCTCAAATCCATGTTGAAAGATTCGACTATTTTTTACATTACTTGTCGACTACCTAATGCTACCCCCACAAGGGGGGATTTAAACCTTGACCTTTTGGGTGGTAGGCACACTGCACTACCACCAGACCATTTAAGTGGTTGTCATAGCATATCCAACTTCAAATTTAAGATAAGCATATAATAAATTTTTGATATATAAAATAAAGGTTGTCATTACATGTCCACCTTCAAATTTATTCTTTTAAAAAATGACCCCTGAAACACGAGAATAGTCACCAATTGCTACAAGATAAAAACGATATCCATAGAGATGGACACAACTATGACCCCAAACATCAAAGTAAATCAATTCCAAACATGAACTACTAGAGTGAATATGACATTCAGGAAGCTAGAATGATGATAAGCCCCTAATTGGCATGTCTCACATTGAAACTCGACTGAGGGGAAACCACAAAAAGAATATGACAAATCTTATGAAGAGGAATATTACCAAATTGCAAGTTCCAACCACTCGATTCTATGAAGGATGCCTCAAATAGGGACTATCTAGGTTATAAAGATCGCCTTGCTCACAACTCTACCGAATCACCTTGACAATAAGTATGTACTGAAAAACAAGAGAAAAAGGGTCAAAGATGGCATGGCCACTTAAATTTTTTGTAATTTGACTAGTCAAAAGTAGATTCAGGGAAAATCTGGAGCATAAAGAACCTGCAGTAGCCACACATCTGTAAAGTTAGTTATAACCTCCTCCTCCCCCATCTTGATACTGGGGAATGATGGCCATCGCTTATTGATTACTCTGTAGTGGAGGTAGTATACATGGTGAGTTGCTTATGGCTTCCATAGAGATGTCTAAAGGCTCGTGAATTTTTTATCCATTCTTCATCATTTTTATAACAACTAAGGACAAGACTATTACCTGAAGAACCAATTATGGTAACGATGCAAGCAAATATAGTAGGAGGTATAAGGGATGGAGCTACCACCATCTCCTTGAATTGAGACAAGAGATTCCCATAATTCCAATCTTGTATCAGAGATGAGTCAGTTGATTCTACCATACCGTGGATCGAGGCGGGTTTGTCATGTTTATGCCAGCATGCGGACATCTCTTGGCTTAGGCCGGGGGACATCGAGTCTTACTAGAGTTCGATGAGAGCGGCTTGCGATAACACGCAGGACAACGTGACTGTTCCTTTTGCCTTGTTGTGGGTCATCTGGTGTGCGAGAAACAAGAAGATTTTTCAAAACCATCTACTCATTTATGGCAACGTGCTGAGTCACTTTAGCGCTTTAGTGCTTATGTGGCAAAGCCTGTAATTTTTCTGTGTTTTGAGTTTTTGCCATGGTTCCGATGAAACATAGGTTGTAATCGTTATTCTATTTAAATGAATATTTTTGTGGTGGGTTCCTTTCTAGGGGCTGCACCCTCTTTCATCTAAAAAAATGTTTCTGCCAGCATGTGTCTTTTTGTTCTCCAATTGTTGATAATATGTGTAATGGGAGCAAGATGCCCCGTTGTGTCCACCCAGCATGTAATGTGATCCACTACCTCTGCCATTACCCATGTATCCACAACCTTTGCATGCGGTGAATCCTCCTCTACTACGAGATGCAACCACGAATGAAGGTGTATGTGGGGTAGTAGCAGGAAGAATGATCCTAATGAGCATGGTGTAGGTCTCCTCTAATTGAGATATGATGGTGCTCATCAGGAGTTGAGAATGGGTTGTATCATAGATGAGATCGGGCCCGACCAAGAATTTCCCAACTACGAGCATATTATTATATGTCTTCTAATCTTCGAACTTGCATGGAAGAAGATAATGATGGAGTTTTGCAAACATGCTCTCCAAGGCATCATAATTCGTATGGAGGGGAAGACCATTTGTTCGTAAAATGGATGTTCCGGTGAAACTACAGAATCTTCCTCTCATTATTGGCCTTAGAGTATGTAGTGTCCAAGATATACCACATAGACTTAACAGTAGGCCAATTTAATTGTTGGTGGTTATAACGTGAGAGAGCATGTCAAACGCACCTTTGTATATGTGTTTTCTTGTTTCCATGACATGTTTTCTCATATTTTTCGGTCAGTTATAGTTGTAAGAGCATGTATGCTTTGTTGACGCTTTCCATCGTGCTCATGAACTCCATGGCACATAGATCATAATTGGTTCCATCCATCTTGACAATAAGACACATCAACTTTGTGGATCTGAAGAATGAAACAATATTCCCTTTATGATCTTCCATTACATAGATAGAGAAAAAGCGAGCCAAGAAGGATAAAAACTCGAAGAAAAAAAATTGGAAAATTTTACCCTTGATTTAGCCCATCAAGGGAACCACTGGTGGTGATTGGAGGCATTAAACATAGGAAAAATTTTAACCTTGATTTAGGTCATCAAGGGATATGCTGGAAGTCGTTGGATGTCACACGAGTGCTTAGTTTATTTCAAGTGTCGTAAAGTTCAAACTTTGGCAATTATCTTAAAGGTATATTTATATTTTCAATTGATAGAGAATATATAATCTTATCAAAGCTTTTCAATGCCAAAATGATGCAATTTATGATAAACACATTAGTCATAAGTTTCAACCGAATACCCAACATTCTCATCAAATCAAATATTATGTAAATCATATATATAATACCCAAAAATTCCTATTTTTGATGTCAAAAGTAGGTGATTAGCTCCCTACCTGAAAAAATATGAATGAGGAATTGGTCCAAAAATGGATGGGGAACAAGATACAACCATGCTTAAGTGGCTTGCTCCCTCTACATTCCCTTGCACAACACGAAATGTAGACGAGGATGACGGTGTCAATGCATCATATTTCATACCACCCTTCTCATGATCTGCAAACATTAAATTCACAACCTTTACATCAAGAAGCACCATCGCTTCCCTCCATCCACTACGAGCTCTCCATATAGGTCGAACCTCTCCTTGTAGGTTGATCCTTAGCTTTATATGCGTCAAAATCCCGGTTCATGAATATCTCTATTCGACAAATAAGAGGATCAAACCAATTCTTTTTACTCTTTTTCAAATTTGATAAATGTCGCTTGATCGTATATTTCATTGTAATTATATTATTCAGAGTATTATTTCCTATTCAATCCCTTGGAATGCCATAGCTGAGGGATTTAAGTGGCTTGCTCCCTCTACATTCCCCCACATAACACGAAATGTAGATGAGGATGACGGTGTCGATGCATCTCATATTTCATACCACCCTTCTCATGATATGCAAACATTAAATTCACAACCTTTACATCAAGAAGCACCATCGCTTCCCTCCATCCACTACAAGCTCTCCATATCGGTCGAACCTCTCCTTGTAGGTTGATCCTTAGCTTTATATGAGTCAAAATCCCGGTCATGAATATCTCTATTCGACAAATAAGAGGATCAAACCAATTCTTTTTACTCTTTTTCAAATTTGATAAATGTCGCTTGATCGTATATTTCATTGTAATTATATTATTCAGAGTATTATTTCCTATTCAATCCCTTGGAATGCCATAGCTGAGGGATTTATCAACAAAAATATTTGGTTCAAAACATTGCATATGTATCCACAGGCAAAAAATCATGGAAGAGGTGTATTCTGAATCCTGTTGGGCCATAATGAGTTTGAAATTTCAGAAATTCTCAATTATGTGTACTTGATACATGATGAGAATAGAAAATTCCAGTTGTTGCATTTGTGAAAAAATATCTGAAACTTGGTATCAGATGAACCAATGTATTTTAAGAAGTTCAAGAAGGTTGTAATAGCTTCGCTTACCACAATTGTACCAACACCAGTCAGTATATCTACCCCCAGAGCTTTCATCGAATTAATCAAGTTCGTCCTTATTTTTGAAGCAAGATTATTTGCATGATCAGCCACCGCTTGTCTGTTATAGCCAGATGCTGAGACCTATTATTTTGACAGAATAGTATCTGTTAAGAATTCAGATAAGTGTTATAGCATCCAACCATCTATCTTGCTAAAAGTTTAATTACTTGGATAAGGTTATTTTAAGAAAAAATATATGAAAAAGATTCAGATTTAGCATGGTGAGCTCAAATTCACCAGTCCAGTTACAGAAGAAAATATGAATTCCAAGAAGCTGATAAGATAAAAGAAAATATTTCAAAGACAAAGTAATGGTATCAAAAGTCAATAAACAAAGAAGTCCCATGATAATTGTGGATTTTTCCAAGTTATGTCCTAGGTGAGTAATCAGAATACATGGTTGTAGTTTGAAATCTCTTAATACATGGTTGTAGTTGGAAATTCGCCTATCATGCATATAATACATACAGCACTGATCTGTCAACAGCTGCTAATCATCTCTACTGAAGTCAACCGTTCACGAAGAGAAAAATGACAATAGCCTTTTCATATACCAGATGTGCACAAGATGGGGAATGAAAAAGCACCAATTATTTTTAGATCTTAGACAAAATTGATGATAAAAGGTAGAACGCCACCTGTATACCAAGGGCCCTCATGTGATGCTCATCCTGCAGCTCACGCATTCTACCACTTACAGCAAGAAGAGCTTTTGAAGGCACACATCCTCTGTTTACGCAGGTCCCACCAACAACATCCCCTTCTATGATGGCAGTTTTTAGACCCTGAAAAGTCATGTGTTGATACTTGGTATAATAATACATTATATATACACATTCTACAACCAGGGTTCTTTTATGGGTGTGCTCAGGATATTTGATCCATGGGAAACGTGTAAGGATCACTTTTTGAGAAAAAAAACTTGTAAAGATCAATATGCGACAAGATATAATGTCATAATTCAATTCCACATGGAGTTGCTGAATGATAGAATTTTAATTCACGGGGACTGAAAAAATGGTAGACGAAGTCATTACATATTAACATAAAATGAATTAGAATGTTAATAATTTTATGAATATATAGCCCATATCTCATGTTGTTGCAAGTTGGCGTAAACAGTACATAAATATTATAGTGGCCAAGGCGTGCAACTAACTCGCATAAGGAAGTTCCACTGAAATAATAACGATCATATCCAAACAAATGTCTTTCTATCTGAAAATGGAATGCCCATAAATCACAATAAAATGAGATATTGATTACGAAGAATCTACAATGATTGCATGCCTTTATTGTTAATGAAGTAGGCAAGCACTGGTCGATTGACATCAATTTGGATGATCGAAATAAGACATACAATTAAGAAAAATAAGAAGCCAAAAAGAAATGACGAGAGAAAAAGAGAGGAGGGGAAAAGGGCTATCATATGACCAGTAGACTAGTAAAAACAATTTTGGATTAGAGAGGATAAGGAGAGGGTCGCAAGACGGGGAAATGATTGTTTATGAGTCATCATGCAACATATACCGATCAAATAAATAGCTTCACTGTGAGGATATCAGATGTATACAAGACACCTGAAGCTATTCAACATTCCCTGTATAGATGCGCATTGTAGTGTTTCCCCGCGATGGGGGATATCTGTTAACCCCACCTTAGATAATAATATATATGACGATGCGACTAACTCTGCAATGACAATTAAATCCCATCAGACCTTCTCAACAGCATGGAGTGCGGCCCCATGTCCCCCAACACCCGCGCCGATGATCACCAGATCGTAATCGAACCCCTTCGAGGGGCTCCCATTGCCCGTGATCGAAGCTGAGACCTTCTTCAGCACCTTCCTCGCCGACCCGCAGTGCCTTTGGGAGCAGAGACCCGTCGCTACCTCCCGCCGGAGCCCGCAGAACCGGAATCCGGAGGGCCTGAAGGGAGCGAAGGAGGTGCGATCGGGACATCGATCCGATCTGGGAATGGCGGTGAAGTGAGGTGCGGAGATCGCTGCCTGCATGGTGGCCGGAGATTAGAGTTTTGGAGGAGAAGGAGACGGGAGATTGTGAGAGTAGGAAGCGGGGGATATGGGGAGTAGAAAGAGGGATGGAATGGCCTCGACAGGTCCGCCATTGGAAGGCGGAGAAGGCGAAGTGGAGATAGGGAGGGGGCGTGGAGCGGGAGTGTGGGTTGCTGTGGTGTGGTTACCGGGATCGTGCATTTGGGGACGGTGCGAAAAACGGAACCGGAGGTGAGGAGGGTTGGGGGCATTCGCGCCATATTGTGGACAGTTGGAGAAGAGCCGTTGGCGATTTGTTGGAATCTATTTATTAGTGGTACTGTAGCAAATTTTCACTTAAAAAATCTCAACGATACAACCTTTGCCATATTTCCTCATCCATTAGTTCTCTCATTCTTTAATGTTCCTTGGCCGTTACAGTACTAAATACCCACTCTCTGCTCCTTAAAAATTATCTAAATTTAAATTAATCATTGTTACTTCCGTCATACTTTTCCCTATTGCTACGTTGTATGTTATCGTGTCCTTGCTGCATGTTCTACAGACTGCATGAAGTTCCTACTCTGCAACGTGTCCTCTGCATATGGCTCAAGGCTTTCTTCCCATGCACGTAAATCTCTTTATATTGCTCCTGCCGACAATTGCAATCCATGCTCGAGGTTCCATCCAAATTCATCTTCGGCTTCATGTCGTCTTCCTGTTTCTGATGCTATCATTTGAAATCATCAAGGTGAAATGTTCCACATATCCCTATTGCTATATCTCACTACACGTAAGCATTTTTCATGGGCACTTGCTGCACACATCTGTATCTACGATAATACTTGTTGTCACACAAATATTTTCATGCAAAGTAGAGTAGGTGATGTGATTTCTGGTTGTCATTCGTCTCCCATCTTCCCTTCTTGTATCTTATTGACACATGTTTGTTTTCCTTTCCGGTGATCTGTTCTTACTGTCCTGCCTTCGCTTTCTACTTGTCCATTATCGTCTTGGACAATATAACCCTAAGGTAGTCGCTCAGTTACTCTACGTTTCCGGTGCTACTGCGATCCGTCGGACAGTTTTCCATGTCGTATTTTCCCGACGCATGTTTGTTTATATTTCCGGTCGCATGTTGTTGCCATTTATTTATTTACAAAGTAAGAGTACGTGCGTGTGTAAGTAATGCTTCAAACAAATATTGAATTCCACTTTCGAAGAAGTCCTACCTAATTTAAAATATCAAGAAGATTATAAGATAGTAAAAGTCCTTCAAAATTATTACTACAATGATTCCTTAAGAAAAGCTTCTACGTAAAACTAGAATATCAAGAACATTAGGAGATAATCAAAGTTTCTCAAAATTACTATTACATTAACTGTTTAGATCAGATAGTGTAATAAACAAGACTACGACGACATATAACTTACATTAAATTATTCATTTCAACAAATATTGCGGTCTCCTCATCTGTTGTCCTCTTCTGCGATGCCTTTGCTAAAGTATGTGATTAGTCGCTCTGCTTTACCGTCACTAGCAAATTTATAAAATAGGTATACTAGGCTCTCCTTGACATTTTGTTGCCATTTATTTATTTACAAAGTAAGAGTCCGTGCGTGTGTAAGTAATGCTTCAAACAAATATTGAATTCTACCTTGAAGAAGTCCTCGCTAATTTTAAAATATCAAGAAGATCACAAGATAGTAAAAGTCCTTCAAATTTATTATTATAATGATTCCTTAGGAAAAGCTCCTACGTAAAATTAGAATATCAAGAAGATTAGGAGATAATCAAAGTTTTTCGAAATGATTATTACATTATTTGTTTACATCAGATAGTGTAATAAACAAGACTACGACGATATATAACTTACATTTAATTATTCATTTTAACAAATAACTAATGTTGCATGATTACCTATATAAGTACTTTAATATGCATAATATACGTTCAGTGGATATGAACGAGATCTCGCACAAGGTGGCTTATACCCCCATGCGAATATCTACCAAGAGGGAGGGGAAGATACCAACTCCAACAACCTGGAGCGGGACGACTTCAAAATGCGAGTCGTGCAACCTGCAGTCAGGAAAAGGGTACGAAGTTCAATTGCGATGACAAGGTTCGCTATGCGAGTCGTGCAACCTACAGTCAGGAAAAGGGTAGGAATGGTGTAATGGGATACCTGATCTCAACAGTTCAATTGACCTCCAATGCGTAGGGTGTGAGCCGACGGGTGACCTTCTTAAATGGGGACAGATCTGGCACACATGAGCGAAAGGAAGCTAGGACTTTCAAAGATTGTAGTTGATCTTCGGGATGTAACAAAGTCGACATCCGAAGGTGAAAACCAGTCATCCATCCACCTTTGATCATAGAAGCTAGAATTCGACCATAGATAGCATTATACAATATCATCATTTATGTATATTTTCCTACATATAAGATTTATGCTACGGATATTATTGCCTAAAGATCATAATTTACTAATTTGATTGTCAAAATGATATAATAATATTGAAGAACTTCTATCATCTCCTAATCTGCCAGATTGTTCGAAAGGTTAACCAAGCTCCTTATTTACTAATAGTGATATTGTGTCTGTGTGTAAGTATCACTATTAGTAAATAAAGGAGCTTGGTTAACCTTTCGAACTATCTGGAAGATTAGAGATGATAGAAGTTCTTCAATATTATTATATCATTTTTGACAATCAGATTAGTAAATTACGATCTTCAGGCAATTATATACGTACATAAATCTTATTATAGGAAAAGATACATAAATGATGATATTGTATAGTGTTATCGATGGCCGAATGCTAGCTTCTATGATCAAAGGTGGACGGACTGACTGGTTTCTCTTCGGATGTCGACTTTGTTACATCCCGAAGATCAACTACAATCTTTGAAAGTCTTAGCTTCCTTTCGCTCATGTGTGCCAGATCTGTCCCCATCTAAGAAGGTCACCCGTCGGCTCATACCCTACGCATTGGAGGTCAATTGAACTGTGAGGTCAGGTATCGCATCACACCATTCCTACCATTTTCCGGACTGCAGGTTGCACGACTCGCATAACAAACCTGTCATCGCATTTGAACTTCGTACCCTTTTCATGACTGGAGGTTGCACGACTCGCATAGCGAACCCTGTCATCGCATTTGAAGTCGTCCCGCTCCAGGTTGTTGGAGTTGGTATCTTCCCCTCCTTCTTGGTAGATATTCGCATGGGGGTATAAGCCACCTTGTGCGAGATCTCGTTCATATCAATATATGTATGTATTTGACGCCATGCAGGGCATGTTTATTCCCGAATACATGCATGAATTACAACTTACCCATTTGCTTCGACTTTATCGAGTATCGTCAACAAAATCATAACATACATTTCATTTTGCGACTACCTTTGTCACTCTTTATTACAATTGTTGTAAAACCATTACATGAAATATATATGTATCCATATAATATGATTATCTGCGTAAGAAATGAAAATTACAACTTATAACATATAATATAGTTTACTAAAAGATGAAAACGTCCTACTTTATTAACGTATAACATATTGGTCTAAGTGTTACAAATATGCTACGTAATGTACATTAGGTCGATATCGGGAACATTTCGTACGAGGTTGCTTACACACGTGGAGGTCATGGTCGAAAGATATTTTCAACTGACATCCTCTAATATTGTTCGTAGGTAGCCATTCTACCTTTCATAAACTCTAACAAAATGGAAAGGTAATGAGTACCATGCAAGCATTCCTGATCTATTTCTCCCATGTTTAATTACTATATTTTATTCTGGATTTTATGTTCCCCCATGCAATAATAGCCTTGCAATCACATCATATTTTCATAAAAGTGCATCTACTTTCTAATATGTCAATGGGTTATAGATTGGTTGATATTTTCCTATATATTATAGGCACTTTCTTCTGAGATGGCCGAAGAAGAAGATTCCGCACATTTTCACCCTTCAGAGCATGATCTTCAGCCACCTGCTTCATGTAAGAAGTTCATGCCTCATCTAATTTCAATGCTTTACTTTTATACTTCGATATTATTCTTCTGTAAAACCTTATTTTGATGGACATATTTATCTTAATCAATTTCTAGCTCTTATCATACAAATATGGATTACATTACCTCGCTTCATGTTATTTAAGAATAACTTCGCATCTACATACATTATCTTCGATTTCATAATTTCCTCAACCGATGTCACATTCAAGATATTATCGTAGCAATATTATACATTACAACCTACATTATTAACATTATGAAATAATCCATTTTCCTCTATGCAGCTGTCGTTGGTTCTAACTATTAATATATCAACGTAATTATGCCTTCTTTATGTGGATTCACTACAACGATGAACGTGCAATATCTTAATATGTGTATGTGTGTGTGAAACTAAATAACTTCCATGACAGTGAATGATTTTGAATTCGCATGTTATCCCCTATCTTTGTAGGTAATCGTCCAACAAAAAGATTAAGAAGCTACCTAACTGAAGGTTAGTTTGCAGCTTACATTTTTCCATGCTTATATTCATTTTGTTTTTGCTAGCATGCGCCTTCATTTGAATATTATGCACATAAGAGTTGTATTCTCTAATATATGTAAATTGTTTCCTTTGGAAGCGCGACAACCTTCTGAAGACATCATGAATGGTATTATATCCACATTATATGCTCATATCTCTATACGAATTTCGAGTACATGTTCTTACTACAATTACCTACAATAGATACATCATCTACGACTGATTTCCTTTTTCAGATCATGGCACATCTTTAACTAATAACTTCAACAATACGACTCCTTCCTCTATACAAAGTATGATATTCATTTGTATATTAGCAAACTACTAGACAATATTATGTGGCCATTCCACTCATTCATTAGCTAAACATTATCTAAATTTAACTACATTCTAGGAAAATACTTTGATTGATGGAATTTTGGTCCTCTTGATTCATGTTGTAACAAATGTGGTGCAATTGTATGGTTCGAAGAAAGAGTTCTACGATCCCCAAGTAGGCATCCGCAATTTCGGATTTGTTGCTCAGATGGAAGAATTAAGCTTCCATTGTTACGAATGTTCCGCTATTTCTTGAGAAACTTCTATCTAATAGCCATCCTTATGCTGTACATTTCAAGAAATATCTGCGCCAATATAATAACTGCTTCATCTTTACCTCCGTAGGAACATCTATTGACTCAATAGTAACCAATTCTCAAGGTTCTTACTGTTATCGAAGTCATGGGCAAATGTGTCATAGAATAAGATCATTACTTCCTGAAGAAGGAAGTTCTCCAAGTTTCGCACAACTTTATATTTACGATCCAGAGCATGAATTAGGAAATAGATGCTGCAGTTTCTGGGTTGGACCAGTTGCTACTATCGTAAATAAGGACTTGATGGCGTCATTGTAGTCTATGTTGGAATACTGTAACCCATACGTCTCCATCTTTAGAAGGACTAGAGATTGGATTCAAGAAAATAGTGAAAGCCATGTGACTTTGAAGCTTATAGAATCTAGAAAAGCAAATCATGGTCAATTTGCTGCTCCTCCGTCTTCGGACATTACAGTATTGATGGTTGGAGATGAGAACTCACCCGGAGACAATCATGATATAATCGTCTGCAAACAAGGAGATCGATTTCAACGAATTAATGAATTACACCCAGCATATATGCCTCTACAATACCCATTATTGTTCCCATATAGTAAGGATGGTTGGCGATTAGGCCTTAGTCGCTATAATAGAGATGAACATATGGAATCTTTCGATACAGTTGTATCCATGATGAATTTCTACGCTTTCCGACTGCAAAATCGAGTTGCTGAATCGGGAATTGCATTGTTGCGAGGGGGTAGATTACTCCAGCAATTTATTGTTGATGCATACACATGTATCAAACGAGAAAGATTAAGTTGGTTGCACAAGAATCAAACCAAATTGCATCTTGAAAGCTTTGCTAATATATATGACGATGTATGCGATGGGGAAGAGTTGGGTTCAAGCACAGGAAAAAGAATCATTCTGCCTGCTTCTTTCACCGGAGGCCCGAGATATATGCTTCAGAATTACTACGATGCAATGGCTTTGTGTGCATGGGCTGGACCACCTGATTTATTTCTTACATTTACGTGTAATCCTAAGTGGCCAGAGATTCAATATTTCCTTGATATTGCTGGTTGTTCGTCTCCAGAGGATCGTCCAGACATCGTTGCAAGAGTTTTCAATATTAAACAGAAACAATTAAGAGATGACATAGTCAAAGGAAAGTTATTCGGAATCGTTAAATCGGGTACGCTCTTCTCTTCCATATATTATTTTCCTATTGTCATTCTTATTAAATGTAAAAGATATTTTACTCAATAGATATGCTAACTGACTCATAACGTTCTCTTTAGACTTATCTGTAATAGAGTTTCAAAAGCGTGGCCTACCTCATATGCACATGCTTATTAATTTGGATACCCAGAATAAGATCAGAAGTATCGAGGATATAGACAGAATTATTTCTGTTAAAATCCCGGATTCATCCACATATAAGTTTGCGTATGAAACAATTGCTAAGTTCATGATTCATGGTCCGTGCGACGGACTCAATCCAAAATCACCATGCATGATTGATAATAGATGCTCAAACCATTATCCAAAGAAATTCAACGATGAGGCAATCTTTGATAGTGAGGGATATCCGATATATAAGCGACGCGATGATGGTAAAAAGATGCAAGCACGATAAATATCTATTGATAATAGATGGGTTGTTCGTTATAATATAGATTTGCTAACAAAGTTTGATGCTCACATAAATGTTGAAGTTTGTAATCAGATGCAAGAGATCAAATATTTGTTCAAGTATGTCCATAAAGGCTTTGATAAATTGACATTTGCTTTGCAAAAAGATAACCAAGGTACCACTGACGAATTCAGTCAATACTTAAATGCAAGATATCTTTCTCCAACTGAGGCTTCTTGGAGAATCTTCGACTTTCGATTACATGACCGACATCTTGCAGTTCAACGTTTATGTTATCACTTACTTGATAAACAATGTATTATTTTTCGAGATGATGACAACCTTCATCAACTGCTAGAATCCTTCTCTCAGTAAGACTATGTTAACTGAGTGATTTGTTTACAATAGAAACTCTCCTGATGCTAGAGCATACACATATGTGCAGTTTCCAGAGCACTATGTTTGGAAGGACGAATGTAGGCAATGGACACCACGTATCCGTCGTAAATGTATAGGTCGTCTTCCAACAACTACATTGTCATCAGGAGAATTATATTATCTAAGAATATTACTGCATAAAGTTTGCGGCTCAAAAAGTTATGCCGACCTTCGAACAATCAATTGTACTGCATACAATACCATCAAAGATGTCTGTACTGCTCTGGGACTCCTAGAGGATGATAAAGAATGGACTTTTGTAATTGAAGATGCAGCTTTGTGGGCAAGTGCATGGCAACTAAGACATCTCTTCGTGTCAATTTTAATGATCACAGGATTATCAAATCCTAAAAGTCTTTGGGATAAATATTGGAGATATTTCACTGATGATTTTCACAAAAGATGTGCAGATGATTCCATATATAGTATTTGCAGATTGTCTGATGAAGACTTACAAAGAAAAGCTTTACAACATCTACAATCAATCTTGAGGAAAAATGGCAAATCACTTACTGATTTTCCGTCATTAGGTGTTGCTTATGATAACTACACCCTACAATGTCATGATCAACTACTTACCGATGAAACGAACTACGATACAGAGTACCAACAATCAGAATTTGTTCGTTTATTTTCTGGACTTAATGACGAGCAACTGCATGTGTACAATGAAATCATCCGTTCATGTGAATCTACCACCGGTTCATTTTTTTGTTTATGGTAGTGGTGGAGTTGGTAAAACATATTTATGGAAAACAATCATTGCTAAACTTCGTTCATAACTGCATATAGTTCTGCCAGTCGCCTCCTCAAGAATTGCATCATTACTATTACCCAGTGGTCGGACAGCACATTCAAGATTTAAGATACCCTTGGAACTTGACCAATCATCGACGTGTACTATTCCACACCATTCAGAATTAGCAAAGTTTATTCGTTCTACTAAGTTAATTATATGGGATGAAGCACCAATGGTCAACAAAAATGCTTCCCATGAATTAGACAGAACATTGAGAGACTTACTCAGGGATATACACGAAAACGTTGAAAATTTACCTTTTGGAGGGATAAGTATTGTTCTGGGAGGTGACTTCAGACAGACTTCCAGTTATTCTCAGAGGTGGTCGAGCTGATATAGTTAATGCCTCCTTACCCAAATCATACCTCTGGCCCACTATAGAATATTTGTGCTCAAAAGAAACATGTGATTACATATTAACACGAATCTTCAGCATGTCTCTGAAGCTGATTTCTCTAAGTGGTTAATTGACGTCGGGGACGGAAAATCTCAAGACATTTCATTCTGCGATAGTAATAGCTCCTCATGGATCAACATTCCAACTGAGATACTGGTGGATATGAAGCGTGACTTAAAAGGATTCGTCGATGAAGTATATCCGAATATCTCTACTAATTTTATAGATATTGACTATTTGAAGGATCGCGTGATTTTTGCAGCAAGAAATGACGATGTTGATACAATTAATGATCTAATTATGGATAAGATACCCGGAGAAGAAATCAGTGCTTACAGTTCGGACAAGGCAATTCTACTTAATGAAGATGCAACTTTCTCAATCGTTGATTACTTTATTGAATACCTCAATTCTATAAATCTCCCCGGAATTCCAGCAAGCATATTATAACTAAAAGTTGGTCTTCCACTTATGCTGTCGAGAAATGTAGATCAGTCTATAGGCCTTTGCAATGGTACTCGACTAATCCTTAAGTCGTTTCAATGAAGAGTTCTCGATGCACAAATTATGACTGGTGATTATGTTGGACGTCGAGTTTATATTCCAAGAATCGAGCTAGCAACTACAAATACTGACGGGCCTTTTATTCTAAGAAGAAGACAATTCCCTATTGAAATAGCTTTTGCAATGACAATAAATAAAAGTCAAGGACAGACATTACAACGTGTTGGACAATTATATATTGCTTTATCTAGAGTTAAGTCAAAAGGCGGATTAAGAATTTTGTTATCTAATAATACATAATATCCAACCAATTCAACTACGAATGTTGTTTATAAGGAAGTTCTGAATGAAGTCAACATGCAATCTACGCAATAATTACTTCATTACAGGTACCTAACCTTTTTGAATTACTACTCACAAATGTGAATATTTAACACACATACTTGTCCGTTTAACTATTTCTTTGTCGCAACTACTACCATGTTCCCAATTTCCAACTGCTTCTTCGATATTTTTACTACAAGTACATAACACTAATATTAGCGATTCCAATAACTTCATTTCTTACCTTCTCATACATGTATCTCTCAATACAAAATCATCCTATCCTTTCTAGATACAAAAAATAAGCATTCCGACAACTTCTCACGAGATAATAGATGTATGGAAACATCATTGTCAAAAGCAAAAAGAGCATTACAGCTTCGCATTGTAAATGCCTCGTCAGACATTCTTAAAGAAGATTATGATTGCAACAACAAAGTGACACCATGTATTACTTGCTTGTCTTTTCTTCTAACCACTGCATATAAATGTCTAAATTACAAGTTACTCTGACTTGCTTCTACACATGCATTTTTTCCTAACTTACTACGAATTAATCCTAATACTTACTGTTGTAAATGTATTTCATTGCAGAATGTAAGATGTTGAAAGTTCAAGATAAGATAAGGAAAACCTATCAACTATAAATGCCTACACATCAGGTATTTCTTCTAACCACACATCAAGTACTACAAGGAAAACCTATCAATTATGCATCTTCCTCTGCCAACCAACAAAAGTTCATCACATTAAGTATGGCACGATCATATATGTGTAACAAATCTTACCGCTTAAGAATTACCAAATTATGGTCCGGAAAAATTTACGGTCCAAAAAATCCAAGCGCACTCGCTTTTATGGTCATAGATGAAATGGTATCACTTGAAAATAATGTATTCTCATTCAACACCGATATTTTTTTCACTTGCCTACACTTTATGCACAGGGTGACCAGATGCAAGGTTCAGTAGATGATATAGATTTGGATAAATGGAGAAGTATATTGAAAGTAGGATCGGTTCACATATTTCAAAATGTTCGCTTATACGAAGTTAGAAAGTGACACATTATTGTAGCTCATCGTTATCGCATGGTGATTACAGGCCGTATAGTTGTTCAATTGGATGAAGATGATGGAAGCATACCTTTAATCAAGCATAATATCATTGCTTTGGATAATCTATGCTCCGTTAAACTTAAGGGAGAACAACTAATAGGTACTATATCTACTTCTTATTCTAACATTTTTATATCAGTATCACCTACGGTAGCCTTGATATTCTATATTCATTTACCTTTAACAACATATGTCTTGAACAAATTTATTTACCATTTACCTTACTTATATTTCACTGCTAACTACTTCCTGCTTCCCCATATGCTCTTGGAATAGTTATCAATGTCGGCTCTACATCACAGGTAAAAACGAGAGACGGTAGATTAAAAAATAAGCTGAATGTGACTATTATCGATCAAAGGTAAATCAAAACTCTGTCCGTCTTTTCTTACATGAATTCATAATATACAGCGATATTAACCTCCTTATTACTATGTACAACAAAGCCATTATAACAATTACAATATGGGGTGAGTCAGCCTTAAAATATGACCTTGAACTTTCAAAACGGTCACAGGATACAAATCTTCTTCTCACATGTCACGTATCTGTTTCCAACTACCAAGGTGTGAATTTGGAAATATACTTGATTTCTAGATGACTCTATTCTCTTTCCTATACTGAAATAATATTGTTCTAACAATTTTGCACATTTTTAAAGCATCATACTCTCTTTCAACTACTCGATTCTTAGTTCTGATGCTGAATCCTATGGATATCAAGCAGGCAACAACTATCTTACAATGGTAATATCAACAACCACTCTACATCCTGTAATTTATTTATTTACAGAATTGCTCACTTTTTCGCAGGTTTGCGAAACAATCTCCTTCTGAACATGGTTCCCAGAAGATTCTTTCCTACACCAATAGAACCCCACTACTTCAAGTTAGTGAACTAATCAATGTTTCTACTGCTTATCCATTGGAGGTCAGCATCACTTGAAACACACACACACATACGTATATTCTTTTCCCTGTTAGAATACAATTTACATGTATTTCTTTCTCTCCTTTTCTCTTAACTATATAAGCCAACAACATATCGAACAAAAGCTGCCATCTCGGGCATTCTAACTGATGCACAATTATGGTATGACTGCTGTGGAGCATGCTTCACCACATTTCGTTGTACAAATGAGCCATTTTCTTGTATCAACTGCCAAATGGAAAATCCAAACTGTGTGCTGAGGTATCTACGGTAAAAACTCCGTACTTATCAATTTCTTTAAATATAACTAAACCACTTTATACATTCAGAATGAATTGAAGGTAGCAGCATTGGACGATTCCGGGGAAATTTACATAACAACTTTCGGCAATGTAGCAGAAACTTTTCTTGGAATAAAAATATCTGAACTCATAGATTTGCTTCAACAGGTATTAAATAGCTTTATTCATTCAAACTAACTTCCATTTTTACTCTTTTTTGACCTCAAACTAACGCCCAATGTTAATCTTCTTTTTTTCATGATTTACATATTTGCAAGATGATGCATTACATGCACTTGATGCTTTAATTGCTCGACGATTATGGAAGGAATATATTTTCAACATAAGATTGACTAAAAAACAACGTTACGTTAATCAAAGAGATTTCACAACAACCCCAGTTTCCGTTGTAGAAAAGTCACACTTACTTCAACAAGGACCATAAACATCCTTATGATCATGTGCTTATGTTACCTTTTTGTAAGTGCCTTCATAAAATATATCACTTAAACATCAATTTCTACTTCTTCTCATATTCCCTGTATTGCTTATAATAATATTTTCTTAATAAACACATATATGCTTATGTCTATGCATCATTGTTTAGAGAAATCAAATTGTTCTGAAAAAAGCAACACAATTTCCATTTCTTATATGCATATTTTTAATTCGTCTGACTAACCTACTATTACTTCAAACTTTTAATATTTCTCATAACTTCCTCTCAATTGCCAATATAACAACTTTAACAATTACTTACACACACACACATATATATTTATTTAATGATGATTTTTTCCATTTATATACATGAATGCAGAGCGTTGAAGAATCTAACGTTTTGGTTACTTCCGTTACCTTTTTGTAAGTGCCTTCATAAATTATATCACTTAAACCTTAATTTCTACTTCTTCTCATATTCCCTAAATTGCTTACAATAATATTTTCTTAATAAACACATACATATGCTCATGTCTGTGCATCACTGTTCAGAGAATTCCGTCACTGTTCAGAGAACTCAAACTGTTCTGAAAAAAAGCAACACAATTTTCATTTCTTATGTGCATATCTTTAATTCGTCTGAATAACCTACTATTACTTCAACTTTTAATATTTCTCATAACTTCTTCTCAATTGCCAATATAACAACCTTAACAATTACTTACACACACACACACACACATTTAACGATGATTTTTTCCATTTATATACAGGAATGCAGAGCGTTGAAGAATCTAACATTTTGGTAGCACCCATCGTCTACATGTAATAGACATGAAAGAAATGGAAAAAGTTCCATACTACAAAGGATAATGCCTTCTTGGTTTGTACGTGCTCTTTTTGAGACATATGGACATGTCCCCTTTTTATCTATGTAAATACAAACATATATCGAGTTACGATAATATATAACAGGTACCTTACAGCATCACCCAAAAACTTTCCCCACTTTCTTATCGATATTAGTACTAACATGTTCATCTTAGATCTTGCTCTCACACCTGCTTCACCGCAAATATACCTTGACAAAATATGTCCCGTGCGTAGCACGGGGTTGCCCACTAGTAAACGTTGAATCCTTGAGATCCCCCCATAAATCTTAAGAATACAAGATAGATTTTTGTTAATGATTTTTTATACCTATGACTAGGGATAAGCATCAAATCGAGCTCCTTTGGATCCAAGGTGACTCAGCCTAAGGCCGATAAAACTAATAAGGTGTGAGCCAGGCTGAGGTCTAAATTTTTTCTCCAGTTCAGCACACGGCCTGATCCAATTAATATGGGCCGAGTTTGAGTCGGGTTATCGCATTAAAAAGCTTTGAAGGTGAGAATGGAGAAGGAAAAAGGATGATTGAAGGTACATTTGCTACACATGGAACACTGAGGATTAATGTGTATATGGCTATTATTATATGAACTATTTATTCGTAACTAACAATTTAATAAATAAAATATAGTGTATTATACAAGATGCATGTAGGATGAACAATACGATATTCATCATGTTGTGAGGAAGTGATGTTATGATGAAGATAATAAGTAAATCTTAACCACGAGTTTATCTAAGAGAAGAGAATAGACAACTATGTGTATGTAGGTAGTAAAGATTGATGAGAATACACAACACTACTTTAATGAGATTATGGATTATTAGACGGATCATCTTATTGGGCCCTTATCGGTTCGACCCTGTGGGCTAATGAATTTGGGTCGAGGTTGACCCAAGCCCGGTACATTTATTTAATTGGTCAAAATTTCGACCCAAACCTGACCTGATATAATGGGATCAATTTTTGGGTCAGGCTCATGGGTCAGGTTCATGGGGTGATTCAGGTCGGCTCAACCCAGTGCTCATCCCTACCTATAACTATCCGTGATAATTGACTTCCTCATATTTACCTTAGGACCCTAAAAACATACCAACCCTTACATCATGTCCCGTGTGATTAACTCATCTTTAATTTACATCTATCTGGTTGTTGTATGACCGTTAAAACAAACATATTCTGTCAAAATATGTCAAGTTTATTGTTCTTCTTCATCGAATTTACAAAATAACATCATTTTCATCCCACCCCTCATTCCCCTCCCTCCTTCTCCCATCCCCATTGACCTCCCTCTTGCCACCTCCTCTACTACCACCCATCCCCCTCCCATCCCCAACATGTCTCCTACACCCCCACCTCCTCCATATTCAAGCTCGTTGTCGTGTGATCCTCCGTCAATCCAGGTCACCGGTTGCCCATTGCTTCAGAGCCAAAGCACCCTGAACTCAAGAATCTAGGCTACCCGTTGTTCGAACTACACTAATTTCGTGAACCGCGACTATAAAGGCGCGATGGATGGCCAACCACCCCTTGCCTTCCACCTCTTCCTCATGCGCTCCTCCCCCAAGCTACACATGCTTCCTCCTCTTCCTTTTTCACCCCTCCTCCTACCATGTTTCACCCTTCTCCTCATCCCTATCCCATAGAACTTGATGCATCCATCTCCAACAAACCATTGAAACTGATAGTCAGATTATTCAAAAGAGAGCTGTCCTTTCCAAGTAATACATACCATTGGACATATCTCACTTATACGATGTTCGGTCATAGATTAAGAGACTTAATGTTGAGGTGTACAAGCCATGCATGCTCACCATTGATCCAAATCATCGCGGCAATGAGCATCATGTTCCTATGGTGTTATACAAGTGCCACATGCTCGAGCACTTCGTGATGATCAGGCACACAAGTGGAGGTTGGACCAAGTGGTCGACCACTTCAGAGATGTTGATGTGCTCAAGTTGTTGTGTGCCTAGTAAATGCCAAGCTCGATTCCAAGTGGGACAATGACCATGCACTGGTATGTTTGACTGTGCTCGGCGGATGGTTCCTACCAGAGCTCATGCTAAATCACCGGGAGGAGACATGTAATATAAGGATGATGAACCAATCTTTGCAAGGGTGGGGCATGGCAGGGATTGGGATATTGGCCAACATTGCCAAATTGGTATGTACTTGTGGCCGTGATTCGGGTGGAGGGTAAGAGAGAGGAAAAGGAAGAAGAAATGGAAAGCTTTTGTCATGGTTTGATTAACCTAGGAAGAGTTAAAATGACGGCATGTGGATGTGTTGTAAGACATGGTAAGTTTGCAGGGATCATGGGTAAATATGAAGAAGCTAGTGTTGCGGATTAATTGACAAAGTTTACAGGGGTCATGGTGTAAAAATCCCTTTTATAAGCATCTAAGAAAAAGCATGCTTTAATCTATAATGAAAATGTTTCATGTTTGAAAGGTGATTTTTACACTTATGTATCTAACTTCTAACAACAACACTTTTGATACTGAGTTCTTGTACTGTAATATCTATATCCTTCTAGTTAGTTGATGTCACATATCCTTCCAAACAAACGTTAAACTTGGGGTGTAAGTGCAATTGATCTATTCTCTATTTTCCTCCTCTGCCACCAACATTACCTTCTCCTCTTCCTCCCCTTACCATATCAAGCCCCTTCACTCAAGTTATCATACCACCACCAAATATGCATCACCATTCGTTTGTCCCCCACCCCAACACAACTTCAGAAATGCATCACCACCTCCCCCAACCCTTCTCCTCCCTTGTTCAAGTCCTCTCTTCCCATCCATATCATGTTCCACCCTCATGCCTCCCTCAGTTCTCAAGTACCCCATGTTGACATCAAGATTTATATAATGATGGAGATCTTAGCACCAGGTCTTGGAGGGCATGCGATGCCGATAATCAGATCTGACAATCATTGTATCGGCCTCTCACAGTACTCGGATTCCAAACCACTCAACTCAATCAATAATAATCAAAATCTACGGATGTATATGTGTAAAGAGATCATGCAGGTGTCGGTGATTAAATTTATTTGCTCTACGTGAAATGTGTATAAGGCAAGCAAGTAGAGTGTCATCGACGGAAGCAAATAAGGATAGATCACAAAAATGAAACCCAATAAAGCAATCAAACACAAAATTTGTTGGTTTCGTAGTCTATTAGGTTTTTATGTACTTTTATGGGTTTTTAATTTATGTTTTTATTTGATTTTTCTTTTATATTTTTTATGGATGTTAATTTTTCAAATGTTTTTTATTAATATTTCTATCAAGTATATATTAACATATATGTGAGAGATATATAAAGAGATAAAAAGGAGTATTTTAGATTTTAAAAATATAGCAAATAAAGTCAAAATATCCAAAATAAAATGTTTTTATTTTTATATTCTTATCTATTTAGGGTATTTTAGGGTATTTTAAAGCTTTTTATGGAATTTTAAAAATTAAAATACACAAAGTAAAATAAACAGAAGATACAGGAATTTAAAACAAACCAAATAAATATCTATCATACCAAAAAGGGTCCAAAGTTATTTTCATGTATACTAGATAAAACAAAGAAAATGTGAAGCTTCAGAACACATTTTTCTACATTTTTTTATGATTTTTTAAGTTTTCTATATTTTTGATTTTTATGATTTTTATTTTGTATTTTTATGAATTTTAATTATGTGATAAAATATACTAAAATGAACTTACTCTATTTTTTTGTAATTGTTAGAGCTATATTTTAATTTTTATGATTTTTCTAAGCTAAACAATAAATATAGTTAGTTTTTCATTTTTCAAATAGGAAAATAATAATAAATAAAAATAATATATGTAATATAATATAATATAAGGAATTTAAAATAACTTTACTACTATTTTTGGGGTTAATTAGTTAATTAATAAAATAAAAAACAAAATAAGTAAGTAATTAAAGCAATATAGGGACTAATTTGCAATTTCCGAAACCCAAAGCATGCATTTGTAATAAAATAGCAAAGTCCATGGTTTATCTAGCAATAAACCCAATTACACTCACAATTTAAAAGTGCCTGGTAGGGGCCTTTTACAAATAATATAAAGTCCGGGGCTACTCATGCAAAGTTCCAAATAAAATATAATTTCGATTTAAATCGATAGGGACCATGTGACGAGTTCCAAAAATATTTCTCAAATTTTCTTAGCAAGTCCATGAAATCATATTATGATAAATTGTGAAAAATACCCATAAAAACCTTCACGTGGGATGACACGTGAGCTGACGTGGCCTAGACTAAAATGCAAATACCAAAAACATCAAGACCAATATTGCAACATATCCCAAAGTTTTTAAACTATAATAAATATTCACATGATCAAAATCTAAATGCCAAATTAGGTGCAAAATACTCATTCCTTGCGTACGAATGGGGTGGTTGAGATTGATCCACTTAACGTGATCAACTACTGAGTGCTGGTATCGGTTAGACATGTGCAACTGAGATTAGATCTAGCGCCCGATCTAACAACTGGAGCTGGCTTTGATCGGATGATAGTTGTTCAATCTGGAAGTGTGTTCTTCATCGGATGGCATATAAGACTTATGGAGTAACTAGCAAAGAATATTGGCTTACCAACCTTGGATCTGAGCCCTTGAGAAGCTCTGGCCACCTCCCGCTTGGTTGATACGCAGAAAACATTCTTAGGAGATGGCTGCGCTCGGTGGTGGTCGAAACCAAGTTTGGGACCCACTGATTGGGTTCTGGAGGTTGGATAACTGGACCTGGAGCTGCTTCTTCTGGACTTAGGACCCCTCAAATGGGGTCCTCTTGAACAGGGGCCTACACAGTTAGCACAAGGACCTGGAAACAGAGCTCCTGGGCCTAAAAACATGCAGATAAGATCAGTGGATGGAGCAGTCAGAGGGTCTATGGCAATGGTGGTGGATGGAGACCTGACGAACCTAATCTTTGCAACATCAAGGTGAAGAAGGTGGTATGGGAGATAAAGAAGGGGCCAGGAAGCTGATGGAGGGCGAAGGAGAGACAGAGTAGAGTGTCAGAGCTTCGAGCTTCGGCAGAGTATATTTTTGGGATTTTTGAGTAATTAAAACAAAATCAAAGCAACTGGAAGTAAACATAAGTTACTAATAGGCTAAGGAATGAAAACATGTGAGGAAAAACCATCTCACCAGGGTATAAGACATAGGAGTAGAACTTCATCGGATAGACTCCAACAAAGCTGGATGCACCTCCTCCTCCTTTGTTTGAAGGAGGGAAATAAGAAGATTTTATACTGGTTGAAAAAGTGAAAAAGGAAATTAGAGTTTCGGCTTGATTAGGCGACAAGGATCAGATCAAAGTGATTCGCGAGCAAGAGCACGGTACGATCTTCTATTTCTAAAAAGGAATCAAGCCCAAAGAGGAAATGACTCACATGAAAATTTGACGAAGACAACGCATCGGCTATATCTAACAAGTAGTCGAGGTAAGGGGGTATTGACCTGGGGTCAACACTCCAAGGACTGCAATTGGACCATGTAGGCGCCACACAAGCACAAGATGATAAAACTATTAAAAAGAAAAAGGAAATTAAAATAAAACTAGAAAATGATTTTATTTAATAAACTTAAAATATGAAATATGTTTCAAATTTAGTAAGCTATTTTTAGTGATTTTTATTTATTTTCATCACTTTATTTGTGAGGTTTTGATTTTTACAGGTAAATTGTAGGTATAAATGCCTATATATACTATATTTTATTTTTATTTTTATATTTTATTATTTTATATACATAATTTTCATATTTTTATTTTATTTTTCTGAAGTTATCAATGTGCTTAGATATATATATATATACATATATTATAGGTACTTTATAGACATATTTACATATGTACTTAAGTACAATATTTATTTTAGAGAATTTTTAGTGGTTTTATTTTGGTTTTGTTATGCACATAAATTTAAAATATTATTTACAAATATATAAAAATATAAGAGGCTTAAATAATAAAAGGGAAAGTATGTTGAATATTATATACGTGTATGTTGCACAATGAGGGCTCAAAAGCCAACTTCTGTATCTTAACTCCAAATTGAATGAAACCACCTTCATTAAATAGATAATTTAATTTATGAATAATAAGGTTAATTTGATGAATTTTGAGTTTTATGGAGATGATACGTGCCTGAGAATTGGCGAACATGAGAATTGAGGGGTCTAAAACGAGCCTCTAAGGAAAGGACTCAGTCAATGTGATGACCTCTCAACAACCATGTTCAATCAATAATTAACCCACATAAGAAACAAATCAATCGAGCAAGGGATAAAAAATTATTATATCCTGTAATAAAATGTATAGTGGACAAGTACACTAGGGGCTAAGCTCAAGGAACACCAGAGAATAGACAATCAAAATTGACGAAAAAGTCAATAAATGATTTTGGGATTTTTCGAATATTTTTGGATTTTTGTAGGTTTTTAATTATATTTTTTGAATTTTTAGGTTTTTATTCTCCAACTTTTATTTTCTTTTTGAATTTCTGGTTCTTAATTTTAATAAAAATTGATAATAGTAATAAGGGTATATATAACTATATAGGTAGAGATAGCTTTGGTGTTTATAAATATAAAGATAAATACTCAAAATTCATAAAATAAAATGTTTTGACTTTTTTTATTTTTTGTCTATTTTTTATTCTTCTTATAATATTACTAATTTCTTTGTATTTTAATTGAATAAATAAGGCAAACAATGTAAACAACCCATATTATTTTAGAAATTAAAATAGCTAAATTTCCAAAACTATTTTTAATATATAATATATAGTAAATATAAAGCAGAAATAGAAATAAATATTTTTGTATTTTTTATAAATTTTTATAATTTTTATAAATATTTTGAAGCTTTTTAGTTTTTAGTGTTTTTCTTCTTCTATTTTAGTGGTTTTTGTTCTCTAGGCTCAAAATGCAGTGATAAAAAGATACCTTTTAAATTGTCAAAATATTTAAATATTTTTTGTATTTTTAAATGAAAATAGGGACAAATAGCTCGGTTTTTTTATTTTTAATATATAAAAAATAACTATAAAATATCTTACCTAAAATATACGTGATATATATATGTCAGGTATTTACAATAATTTTCCACAAAGTTTTAGAGTCCTAGATATATTTTAACAAAATAAAATATACAAGAATAAAATACATATTGATAAGGGCATTCAGGTCAATATTTAAAGTCTTGAGACCTTAGTCGAACACTACAGAAAACCTTAGGGATGAAGACATAATTTTTTCAAATTATTTCTAATAAACAATACACAGAGGGGTAATATTACAATTAATACAAATTTTAGGTGGCCACATTTAATTTTCATAGAAATATTACAATATTAATTTGGAAAATAATACTAAATAGAAATACAAAAAGCCTAGGAGTATAGGTGCAAAAAGCCCAGTCCCCTCACGCACACAAGCATGTGAGGTGATGTGGATTGGACCTAAAAGAAAATAAAGAAAGTAAGGAGACCTATTTGTAAATATTACAACAATCTGTAAGCTAGATACAAATGTTTATGGACTAAAAATAAAGACAAAAAGTGGGAGGATGTGTGTGCAAAGTACCGTCCACGTGCGCGATCGACAACTCTGGATGTCGACGGCTGATGATGCTTCGATGATGGACACATAGGATTAGATCTCAGATGGGGATCCAACGGTGTGGGCTTCATGCATCATACAATTGTTGCTCCTGCTGGAAGGGGCTCTTGATCGGGCGACAGGGAGTTCACCTGGAAGAACAGGGAAGAACACCCTGCGGCCTGAGATTCGATTCGTGCTGGTGATCGACTTAGACCACCTGAGAATATCATGAAGGACTCAAAACATGGTTGGACATTCCCTGAAGTTGTTGTAGGCTTCCGATGGACACCTGGAACTTAGATGAGATCTGGCAAGGTTGGGGAAGAAAGAAAGCTCCAGGTATCTTATGCTTTGTCACAATCAACTCGCAAGGAGTCCTTTGGCCCTCCAAATCCTACATGAATCTAAAGTGCAAGAGAAACAAGGTTCTGTGGGTCTTCGGGAGTCAGGGTAAGCGAATATGATGCATGGCAGCGCTCGTCAGTGAAGTGGCGGAGTGGGCGGGTTGGTCTCTAGATTTGGTGAAAATCTAGATGTATGGGGATGCGTGGAACGTAGAGGGATGGAAGTTATAGGAGATGGAAGCAAGAGCAGAGGCGGAGGATAGTTGGACACATCGGAATAAGGAGGTGGAGCTGAAGCTCCACTGATCGAGTTTTTAAATTTTATGATAAACCAAGCAAATCCTAATGGAATAAAAGGGCACACTATACTACTACTATGCTAAGGAATAGAAAGAGAAAGAAAGGAAGAAGCTCTACTTGACCTGGACCAACCAGAAGCAATCTCATGGTAGAGGAGGTAGCTGAGCTGGATCTACCTCAATTAAACGTCAACACGACTCACGAAACCTTCCTCGAGGACCTTGTTGTCACCAAGATGCTCAAGAAGCTCGAAAGTTAGAGTTTGAACAACAGAAGAGGGATCAAGAAAGAGAAGAAGGTGGAGGTGATATCTTATAGCCGACGACTTTGGATTGAGGTAATAGTGCAATCGATGGATCCTCAGATCGAGGAGAGATCGCGACGTGAAAGAGCTTCAATCGAGGTTGGTGAAGGAATCATTCCAAAGAGAGAAAGTATCGGGCCCTAAAAATCGAGGAAGGTGAGGTCAAACGACATGCTACATGACCTAGTGCCTCGGTTAGAGAGTTGACCGAGGTCAACGGACTATGGGCCCTGATTAGGACATGCCATTTGCAAAAAGACAAAAAATGAAAACAAAACGAAGAAATAAATATAAATAAAATAGTAAATGATTATTTAATTTTTGGTTAAAACATAAAAACATTTGTAATTTTATGTAGTATTTTATGGTGATTTGTCTTTATTTTTTACAAGTTAATTTATTACATGTTATATTTTAGAGATTCATTTATAGGTATATTTACTTATATATTAGGTCTTTTATTTTTATTTTGTATTTTTTGATTTTATTATTTTGTATACATAATTTATACATTTATAACTTATTTTTATATGACATATATTTTGCTATCTTTTTTGATATAATATATACACTTAAATAAATAAGGGTATTTATTATATAGGTATAAGTACATGTAATTCACCTATGTACTTTTGTATATTATTTTATTTTAGTGTACTCTTTATGGTTTTATTATATTCTAAATATGTGCATACACTATAAAGAATATGTATAAAATTATAAAATTATGAAGAATAAATAAAATGAATATTTTATTCATGTATATAGTACAATAGGGGTCCAAAGCCTAACTTTTGCATCTCAACCCCAAAATGAATAAACCACATTCTTTAAATAATGATTAGAAAGTTATATACAATTAAAGACGATTTTCATACATTGAGTTCACGTAGAGAAGATATGGGTCTGAGAAGTTTGGATTTTGATTTTTTTTTTCTGAGTGTAGAATGCACACTGTATATTATTTTAATATGAAATCAATTTTGTATTTTTTTATGTATTTTTATCTACAACTTTATGTACAGAGTTTCTTTATTTGAGGTATAAATAATAAAGAATAAAATATATCCCAAAAGTGAATTTTCAAAGAATAAAAGTTAGTTTTTGTTTTGTATTTTGACCCCTATCTCCCCTACTTTATTCCTTGTCGACATAGTCATCATGATGCTTAGGTCTCATGGTTTAGGGTCAAAAAATACCTTTGGCATTTATTTATTTTTCTTTTATTTTCTTTATTCTTTTATTTTGTATTTAAATAGTGTAATTTATACAATATTTACACAATAAATGATGAATGTTAATTTGTACAAAATAATGTTGCTTACATGCATTTAGCTAGGGTTTAAAGGACAAAATGAAAGAATAAAGGTGATGAAATGGAGATTCATCACCTAACTATACTTGCCTTTGCTAGTCCCTAGCAAACACTTATGCCTATAAGTGCAGAAAAGGAAATAAAGAAAAGAAAAGAAAGAACTTAGATTGATTTTTAACTTTCAAACTCGTCTTCGCAAAATCAAAGTTTGGAGCTCAGTCGGACCTTTGGACATTCATGTTTGGTCAGAACCTTAATTGAGAATCGGACTTGAAACCCAACAGTGTCGTCTTAATTCAGTGTCGTCTTGATTCAATGTCATCAGACGACATGACTCTTGTTGATATTTTAGAGTACATGTGTGGGTTCTAAAATATTCTACTTAGGCGGTCAAGATGACACTGAATCAAGTCTCAAAGAATTAAGTCTAGTAGACCTGAAGTATCTCAATTCCAGTTCCTATAAGGTTCAAGTGATTAAGTTGATTAAGGTCCAACCAAGCTCCAACCTTTGGATTTTACTTAGACTAGTTCAATCATCAATTTCAATCCAAAAAATGCAAATACTACATACAATGCAAGGAAATATTTTTGTAATGCAATTTCTCTAATTTTAAACTTTTTATGGATTTTTTAAAAGTTTTGCAAATTATATGCAATTTTTGAAAAGATTTTGAAAATATTTTTTGGGATTTTCAGTTTTGCAATTTTTTACAGATTTAAAACAAAAAGATTTTAGAACAAAGCGGATATGTGTAGATATTTACATGGGAGTGCATCTTTTTATTTACAAGAATTGGGGTTTAAGAATTTATAGGTTACTTACAAGTCTGTAAAGAATCTTATTTGTTTGTATTATGTATAGGATTTTCAAAAAAATTTGAAAAGATTTTTGCAAATACATTGAAAACTTATTTTTGCAAAATAATTTGACAAATAATTTATACAAACATTTACAAAAATTTGAAAATAAATTTGCAAAGATTTTTTAAACACTATGTATAGCTTTTTCAAAATATTTTTTCAATCATTTTCAAAACCATTCGTAAATATATTTTCAAAATATTTTATTCAAACAAAGAAAAGAAATTTTTACAAACAAACATTTTTACAAAAGGTTGAAAATATTTTTTCCATATGGTTTTTAAAGATTTTTCAAAAAATTTTTCAAGCCATTTTTCAAAATTTTTTTAAAAGAATTTTTAACCTGCTTTATTAATCAGTATATACAAAGAATTTAATGTGTGTTTTAAATTTTATTAAGTAGACATATTATTAAAAATATGATAGTACAAGTTATAGCTAAAATTTACAGAATATACATGACCCCTTATACTTAGCTTCATCTATGTCCTCATACATCAAAGAGAAAAGAGAAGACATAAATGTACTAAGTATTAAAGTGCATATACTACAACAACGGAAGAATTAAGAATGAATGAATGAAGAATGGGAAGTCAACCATCCCCCTTATACTTAGGATGAAATAATCCTAAGTATGCTAGGCTATATCTAAATGCAAGGAGGGTTGAGGGTGAGAATGAACAGATCATCGACTTGATCCGTCCCCCTATACCTAGGGTCAAATATCCCTAAGTATAGACATGATATCAAGAATTGAGGGGACTGGTGAGGGATCCGAGAATGAGCAAATCGGGGTGCTCACCCCTATACATAGGAAAAAGTACGTCCTAAGTGAAAAGGATGAACAACTATTCAAAAGAGAAGAAAAATGAAAACAAAAAGAAGAAAAGAAGAAAACAAAAGATTTTGTGATTTTTGTGTCTTAAGTGTATGATCCATTGATCTCAGACAGATCATTTTGAGATATCACATGAATTGAATCAACAACGAACATGAATATATCTGGCTCTTTTTGTGGATTCAGGTATGACTTGTTTACCACAGAGGGCTGGTTCTGATATCAAGAGACTTCCATTGTCATGTGCAATGTGAATGACCATGTCCACTTTCTCTTCAGTTTGCTAGGAAATATTTTGATCCACACATCAAACAACCACACCTTTTTTCCAAGTTCAAAAGTCTTCCTTCGGATGTGTTTATCATGCCATTTCTTTACTTCCTCCTTGTACATGAAGCTGTTGTCATACGCATAGTCTCTGAATTCAAGCAACTAGTTCAGATCAACTTTTTAGTGTTTACCCGCTTTCTTGGAATCCAAATTGCATAAGTTTAATGTCCATAATGATTTTTGAATTAATCTGTAGGCAGATGAAATGTCTTACCATAAACAAGGAGGTAGGAGACATGCTAAGTAGAGACTTGTACGCTATGCAATACATCCAAATAACTGAGTCCAGAAGTTGGGACCAATTCTTCCTATTTGGTCGTACAAGCTTGTGCAGAATAGTCTTGATCTTCATGTTTGAACATTCAGGTAAGCCATTCTAATGTGAGTGGTATGGTGCCACGACATGATGCTCGATGCCATTTTCTTTGGTCCTCTTCTTTACCTCTTTGTTTATGAAATGACTAGCCCATCTGATATAAGGATTTTTGGAATTCCGAACCGCGAGATGATGTTTTCCTAAAGGAACTTGCAAGTTGTTTTGCTGTTAGCAATTCAGGCGGGGATAGCTTCCACCTATCGGCTAACATAATGAACAGGTAGTAGGATGTACTCATAGTCCTGACTGTTAGGTAACGGGTCCCATGAAGTCAATACACCAGGCGTCGAAGATGTCTGGTATCTGAATGTACTTTAGGAGCATCGTGTCTCTAGAGATGATATTTCCACCCAATCTCTGACAGTCAGTACAACTCTGGATGTAATCAGTTGCATATTTCAACAAAGCTGGCCACCATATGCCACAATGAAGTACTTTCGTTGCCATTATCTTTCTAGAATGGTGTCCACCAGATTCAAGCTTATGACAGTAGTATAGGACACCTATTATTTCCTCTTGAGATATGCACCTCTTCCAGATGCAGCCTGCTCCCTCGCGGAATAAGTGTGGTTCTTCCCATTGGTAGAAATGAATAACTGCCAAGACTTGTCTCTCTTGATCTTTGGCCAATCTACCAGGGTCTTCTTAGAGATTAAGTAATTCACGATGTCGACATACCATGGGAGTGAGGTAACAAAAAGATAACTTCATTTGGAAAAGTTTTCGTGATGGGGATAATGGCTTGCTCAGGAGCTTCTGTCTTGAGGATTCTGGAAAGGTGATCCATAACCACATTCTTGACTCCAGGTTTATCACGGATTTCGAGGTCGAATTCTTAGAGGAGAAGGATCCAACTGATCAGATGCGGTTTGGCATCCTTCTTGCTTTGTAACTACTGGATGGTAAAGTGATAGATAATTACTTTGGGTCTCAAAGATGATATCTGAACTTTTCCAAAGCAAACACTACAACCAGTATCTTTTTTTCCTATCATAACGTAGTTTCTATGGGCCTCATAAAGTGTTCTATTAGCGTAATGAATTGTAAAGGGGACATTCCCTCATCTATGACCTAAGAAAGCACCAATTGCATAGTCAGGCATGTCCGTCATGATCTTAAATGGTAGAGACAAATCAGGAAACTACAAGACAAGATCATGTGTGATTAGGCTTTTTAACTCATTGAAGGCATGGAGAGTATAGTCATCAATAACAAAATCTATCTCCTTGCTGAGCAATTCAGTAAACTGTTGGACAAACTAGCTGAAGTCTTTGATGAATCGTCGATAGAAATCGACATGCCCCATGAATGACTTGACTTGTTTCATATTTGTAAATAGCTCTAGTTTTCAAATCACTTCCACCTTGGATTGGTCAACTTCCATGCCACATTTTGATACAAAGTGACCCAACATGATCCCTTCAGTCACCATGAATCTGATCTTCTCATATGAGAGCATAAGGTTCACATCACAATACCTCCTCAGAACTCAGTATCAAATAATCAAGACATTGATCGAATGAATCATCATAGATCAAGAAATCATCCATGAACACCTCAAGAAAACTACTACCATGTATGTGAAAACTACTAGCATACATCGTGAAAATGTAGGGGGCATTACACAGCCCGAACGACATACGTCGAAAAGCGTACATCCCAAAAGGATAGGTAAACATGGTATTATCTTGGTCCCTAGGATCAATTGCAACTTGATTATACCCAGAATACCTGTCCAAGAAGCAGAAATATTCCTTCGTAGCCAATCTCTCGAGAATCTTATCGATGAAGGGTAATGGGAAGCGATCCTTCCTGGTGGTGAGGTTAAGATGTCTATAATCAACATAGACTCGCCAAGGTGTTAGTACTCTAGTCGGAATCTCCTCTCCGTTGTCATTAGTAACAATGGTTATCCCAGACTTCTTGTGCACTACGTGAATGGGATTCACCCACATGTTGTCAGAGATGGGATAGATGAATCCCGCATCACACCATTTCTGAATCTCTTTCATAACCACCTCCCAGAGATTTGGATTTAATTTTCTATGGAATTCTTGGGAGGGCTTGCTGTCATCTTCAAGGTAAATGTGATGCGAGTAGAGTGAAGGATTTATCCCATGGAGATCCTAAATTTTCTAGCCTATCACCTTGTAGTTGTATTCAAGAACCTCCATCAGATGAGATTCTTGATCTTTTGTCAAATGAGTATTGATGATGACTGGTACATATTTGTTTATCTAGTAAGGAAGGCATAATTCATACTGGAGGGTAATGGCTTGAGTTCTGGAGGAGTGGGAACAACTTCGATGGTGACTTCAACGACAACTACATGTGTAGGATCTCTCAACTGTTGTTAGTCCACATCTAGAATTTCAATTTTGTCTTTTAGATAATCAGACATATGTCCATTGAAATTTTCCTACTCAGATGAGAGTGATAGTTCAAATTCTTCTAATGGCACGCCAACAAAAACCTCATCTTCAAAGACATCGGTCAGTTGGATTGTGGTTTCCCTCCCTTCCTTGGGTGAGAGGAATTCTATGATTTCTCTATCATCCAGAAATAAATTTGTGTATCTGATCTCTACTAGAAAATTACTGTCCTCAAGACATTGAGATTCGAGCACCTTCAACTTAGACACCGTTTCTTTGGGCTATTGTTCAGGAATGGTCTCTATATGCACTTTGTTACTGTTGGAGCAAAATGTGATCTCTCCAGTGCCGTTGTTGACTACTATTTTGGTTGTTCGAAGGAATGACTGTCCAAGAACAATAGGGGTGTGGACTAGAGGTATGGTTGTTTCCATGTCCAAGACAACAAAATAAACAGGGAATTGCATCCCTTGGACACTGAAAACCACATTTTCCAGCATGCCTCGAGGCCCCTTGACTCATTTGTTCGCCAATTGAAGAATCATCTTGGTAAGTTTAAGCAGTCCTAACCCAAATTTCGTGAGTAGTGACGATGACAACAGGTTGATAAATGTGCGCGAGCAACGTGCGCTCGAACTCTTGTTTGAATACTATACATCTGATAAAAGGTGCTTCCTTTGTCTTTATTCTTAAGCGGGAGGTTGCTGATAGCATTTGCAGTGGTCATGGTGAGAATATGCTTCTCAAAATTTGAAGTCTTACATTTGTGCCTGTGGGATTGACACTTTGTTGTACATGCCTCCTTAAGTCCTTTCTTTACACAAGGCATGTCTTCCATGGCTTTCATAATGGGAATTTCAAGCATAATATTTTGCAATATTTCCACGATGCCAGGATCAGACAAAGCATTTTGTATTTTTTCATTGTTTTTGATTTAATTGCAGAAGGAAATGGTATATTTGAAGGATATGGAAATTATCCTCAAGCGCATCACGGAAGCGTGATCGTCGTATCGGATACGACGAAGAACGACTAGTCGTACTAGTTGTTCGGTGTAGCGGAATTTAAAAAATTTTAATCCGGTGAAATCACATGATCCGAGAACCATTCTCAAATCGTTTCATCTATAACCACAGCAAGTATAATGCAATACCTCTTGAAGCGTGGTTGATCAAGTCTTTACGAAAAGAGACCTCCTGTCTCAAGTCCGATCGTCGGAGTAACGACTTGCGAGCGCGGGGATGAGTCGCGGTGTTCTCGCAATCCAAGTTGATCCAGCACGGTTGCTCCTGATCTCATCGCACGAGATCAAACGTCTCCTTCGTGAGTGAAGCACTCCAAGAAGACGAAGAACCACAGAGAGTCGAAGCGGCAACACGATGGCGCGGGCGTCGACGATTCTCTCCACCAAGGTGGACGGCCACAAGAAGAGAGGGAGAGAGAGGGTTGTCGAGTATGAGAAAGAGAGAGAGAGTTGTTTGCTACAATAGCATGTGTAAAGAGAGAGCCAAGTATGCCTCTCTATTTATAGGGTTTTGGGATCCATGGATCTCAATCCGTGGGATACATAAAATCAATGGGTGAGATTGATTTATGTCAATCGAATGGTCAAGATTGTTGTTGGTAAAACCAACAACTTGTGATTTAATTTTGATTAAATATATTTGATAAATCAAATATATATTAATACCAAATTAAACCAACCAAATAAGGAGTGGAAAAAACATATGAGATCCACCTTCCCCATTAGGGGGAGTGGACGACCACCAATTCCATAAAGGAATTGGTGCCGCCCCCCTCTTCCCATATGGGGAGTGCAATCTCATGGATCCCCATGAGATTGCACATCTCCTTGTTTTTCTCTCAACTTATTTTCCAACAATTATTTGTTGGTATTTTATTCACCAAAAATAATTCTCAATTAATTTTGGGAATATTGCAATCTTGACTTAGGAATATTGTGAATCATATTCACAACCCAAAACAAAATGTAATTTACATTTTCAATTAATTAGACAATGTGTAGCCAATACACATTAATAATTAATCTACTACTATAAATTATATTTAACTCTCTCGAATATATTATAAATCACATTTATAACATATTATGAATAATTGGATATTACTATCCACATTATTCTTATCCATAATAATTAAATCACATTTAATCATATTGGATAACTTCTCATACATCATGATAATTAAATCTCATTTAATATCAACTTATCTTTGCTCAGATCTTATGGAATTATTCTTAAATCATTTAAGAATAATGTTATTACTCCTCAGATACTTGGAGATAAGGACAGGGCGATTGTATTGTTCCACGTATAGTGACATGGATATTGAGATCATATCTCAAATCCAGATCGCGGGCCTCCCATAGATGCTTGATTAAATTAAGACCGTAGATCTAATCTTCTCATTGTATCTGAATCACATTCAGATCAATGTCCAAAACTTGGACCAAGATCAGATCACTTCTCTAGTGAGAGGAGTCACTAAAATCCAGACCCGTTTCATCACTCCCTAGGAAATGGAAGCATCATGGTTATACAATCGTTTATGATCAAATCACCCTCAAGTATTCCCAATACCTGTACATCCTGCATACTGGAAGACTCCGACTAAACCCGAAGTATCGGATCAACTTTATACTGTCTACTTCATGGTTTTATCAGTAAGTTTCTCATTCGATCATTGGGAGTTGGTATCGATCATACACTTTCCAAAAGCGTATATCATACCTAGGTCTTGATCATATACTAGAAGTATATATCAAACCTACAAATTCAGTCAAGCTTCCAAAGCGAGACGACCATGCGCATGGAATTTGATTCTTCCCAATATCTCATGAGTAAGCTCATGCCTTCCGGTTCAGTAGCTGAACCTGTATGGTCCCTTTGAGAGATCGTATTACTCATATGCCCTTACATGCACACCAGCGCGCCGGTGTATAGACCTTGATTAGGTCATCAACCTATTGGTCTGCCAAATGTACATACTTAGACATATAGTAACACATCTGTCTCCGGTCAGAGGATACGTGCCTATATCATGACAGCATACGATATAGGACTTTGGTTATCTCGATCTCGTTAAGTCAACTCTTTGACCTAACTAATCTGACACCTCCGAATCTCTATTCCTATGCAGAGGACCTACATCAAGAGGTCGGTCAGATATCAGCCTTCAGAGATAGGATTGCCATCTCCTACTCAGGCTGGAGATCATCTCTTAATAATTATTTGACGATGCTTGATGAGTCCTCAATCTAACTCTTTAGATATTCATCCAAGCACCAGCCTCTATGATTCAATAGTTGAATCAACAGCTGTATGATTATTAAGATGGCCATGGTACATAACCCTAATTGTACTAAGGGATCTATTATGCAAATTAATTATTCTTCATTTCAGATCAGGGAATGATATTTGCAATAACATTTATTGCATAATGGCTCGTCGTGGGCTCGCATTTCCAACAATCTCCCACTATCCCAAAGAGCCATTAATGGGCTAATCATTTAAACCCGCACTCATGTGACAATCATAGGCTATTTAGAAAATAGCTAGGTAAGCTGATCAGTCACTCTATTCCCGTAAGACTACGCCAAGTCCTTTTACGGCACTTGCATATCCCCAGTAACAGTACTCGTATCTAATGCGAATGTTGCATCTTATGCAACCAATACTCAATCTAGTTAGTTACAGTGTCTTTGACACTACAACTTAACAATTATCTTAACCAGTATTTCCATAATCCTTATCAGAATACCCTTTTTCCTGGAGATCACTATCTCTTAAGGTATCTACAGTTAAGACTTTCTAGATCTTTATCTATAAAGTCTCAAGCTTTTGAAGATAAGACTTTGAGATCATTATCTCAAAAATCTTGTCATCTATAAAGATTTTGTTATTACTGCATCCAAGTGTTTTATTTCCATAGTAGGTTTAGTAACAGTTTACTACTCCCACTGCAAGGCAGCCATCTGGCTTTTGTACACATCTAGCACACACCCGGCTTCTCAGAACTGATGCCCAAGGGCAAGTAGTTCTAGCATTCACTTCCTCAATTCTTTGAGGTGCTATCCCTTTAGATAGGTCAATACCATATCTTAAGGGATGGAAGCCTTTCTTGGAATTTCTATGAATAGAGTATGTCCAAGGTGTACTACAAATGTGACAGTCCCATTATCCTCTTTTCTTTGCTTCTGAACAACTTCAGAACTAAGATCTAAGAGGTATGTTTGAAATCATATTTCAAGATATGGAATAGACAGTCTACAAAACACTTATTATCATCCTTATATCATTCTAAATGATTAGGATATTATCTACATTTAGCACGATGAACACAAAGGCACTCCCACTAAGCTTCACATGGCTCATCAAGATTCTATCTGAAATCATAACAATTATAATTCCATTAAATCTTATGGTCCAACTTCAAGAAGCTTATTTGAGTCCATAGATGGATTCCTTAGCTTGCACACCTTGCTTTCCTCAACCATGAAGCCCTGGGGCTACTTCATGTGAATATCCTCAAAGAGGTATTCGTAGAGGAATACAATATTGACTTACATCTTGAAGATGCAATAGTCAATTTGTGTAGCCAAGGTTAGCAATATTCTGATGGTTTTAAGCATGGTTACCGAAGAGCAAGTCTCATTTCAAGTAATGTCTTCTCTTCCAGTGTGTGGCTCATGGCTACAAACCGTGCTTTGAAGGTCTCTACCTTCTCATCAGGTTCCCTTTCTCTTAAAGATCCATTTACACCTCTACAGGTATTACCCATATAGGTGGATCCTCGAGGGTCCATATACAACACCTGTATATGAAGTCTACATTAGACTTTTATCGCTAACATCCATCTATCCATGCTATGATCTTTAGAAGCTTCATCACATGAAGTTAAAAAATCATTGTCAGATTTCTCTGACACATGGAATCCATCCTCAAACTCATTTGAAGAGGTATTAGTGTTTCATCTTTAATTATCCTTTAAGTTTCCAATTTCAGGAGCCTCATTATCTTCTCAAGATTAAATGAGTTCCTACACTTCATTTTCATCTTGATTCTCAAGAGTCTCAACCTCTAAGAATCATATTCTCAGAGATGAGATACTTAGAATCTCAAGGTCATAAAGTAGGTATCCAATACCATCCTTTATTTTCCTAATGAAGCGGCACTTTCAAGTGCTAGATTCCAACATACATGGAACCTTATTAAGGATATACATTGTCGTCTCTACTACACATATATACCTGGAAACTAGGGGATAATTATGCTAAAATTCATCATTAATAAGATCATGTCACACATGATCTAATTGTATCTCCCTATAACTCTATTGAGTTAAGGTGTATTAGGAGGATTGAGATAGGAATGATATTCCTTTCTCCATAAGGTATATTATGAATTCATCTAATAGGTATTGATTACCTAGATTAGACCAAATTCATTTCCATTTTCCTTCAGGCTTTGGTTCCAAACCAAAATTACGAAATCTTTGAACATTTCAAAGGTTTCTTTAGGTGAAGAAAAGAAATCTCATATCATACATAATCATCAATAGATATCACATATCCATAATGTTTACTATGATATAGATGATCTGCATACATCAATATGTATGAGATCCTAAATACCTTGACATCTTACACAATTCCCAAAGAAGGGTGTATTGGACATTTTTCCTTTTGAATACAATATTCATAAGTATGTAAGTTTTGAAATTTTAGACATTCTAAAGTTTCATCTCTTACTAGTCTATTGATCAAATCGATAGACAAATGTCCAAGGCTCGATGCTAAATCATTGTCAAATGATCTTCATCCTCCTATTGATCTTAAGGTTTAATTTCAGTATTTAGAAATGTTAATGAACCATTCATTAATTTTCTAATTTAGTGGAGTCCACTAGATTATTAGATTACTATCTGAAATATATCCATCATAACTCTTTATGATAGTTCTATCTCAGAATTCATGTTTATTTCCAACATTTAGAAACAAACAATGAGTGTATTCTTAAATCTAGGTCATAGAGACATTCTCCACGACTAAGGGCTCTCCCACTGAAATCAACAAGTCTATCAATCCAATAGGGATTGTTGCAATAATTGCATCAATGTCCATGTGGATAACTATAAACCTTAAGATCAAATTTTCTGGTCTTCTAAAACATATGCAACCTATTGCAAATGTCATCAGAAGATTGAGATACAATTATTTGACTCTATCTTATCAAATAAGAAAGTCAATTTCAATGATTTATGTAGATTATTTTGATGCTCTATCCGATTCCTTCTCTAAGGGTTCTAGATAGACTTGATAGTCATACTATCAACACATCAACTTATTGCAGTATTGGCATTCATCCAACTCTTTGGATGTCATATGGAAGTCACATAAGTCCAGTCAACTTTTTGACTTTCCTTCTTTCTTGGGTCCAACCCATGCTTCCACTGTGCTCCCTTTATCTATGAGCAACCATTGCTCAAGACTAAGGATCTCTTACGTTAAATTCAAAAGAATTCAATGTAAGATCATTTCAACATTTATACATGCTTCATTAAATTCATACAATATGAATACTATGAAGCTTCATGAATGACTAGAGTATAGATAGTAGAATGATGACACTCATCATCTACATCCATCTAAACTCTTAAAACATAGGTTCAGGTAGGTACTCAAACAATTTGAATACATCATCTCTTATAGAGCCACCATTCTGCATGATGCAGTGAACCATCTCATTCATGTTAAATGTCAAGAGCACATATGTATGCCAGAATATCTTCATTAATTTTATAAGGATTATTTGACAATTGCGATCATCATCGATATGTCACTTCTAAAGTACATCCGATGAGAGATCAAGACTATAGAGACATACAAACCCTAGGTTTGTAGTCCTATTATCTATTTAATTGTCATTCCTCAATATTATGAGGAAACTTGCACATTGCAACCACATACATTATGTGTCCATTTGCAAGTACAATATATGGATCATGAGTCCAATCCAAGATATTTCACTGGTTATTATTGAGTATATCATTGGGTGGGTTTTGATGAAGGATTATCTGAAATAAGAAATTTGCATAAATTTATAAATATATATATATATATATTTTACTTTGATTTAGGATTTTTATATCAAAGTTGTCTTGCCTTGTCAACATTGAAAGTTCATTCCCTTAATCACTTTCAATGTAAGAGATATACTTACCATTATATCTCAAGCAAGATCTGGGATCTCCTTCCTTATCTTTGTTGCATCCCAATAATATGAGAACTTACAACTCGGATAAAAAGAAGCGGGAACATATTCCGCCTTGCAAGTCCAACTTGCATCTCCCAATTCGGTCGTTAACACCCAAGCCCACCACCCCTAAGGCAATGTTGACCCGTCATTAATTGAACCAACCGTCAACAGGAATACAACTCGCTATGCGCAATCCGATATCGCCCCAATAATATGAGGACCCGATACTGGGGTCACTACGCATACGTCCTTACTCTTTCGAGAAGCGACGAGCCCGATCCAGATGCGCTTGCATACAGGAGCTGTCACTTCGGACAAGCGTCTCCCACATGCAATCCCTGGCGACGGAACCCTCCGCCTTGACGGGAGACCATGGATGTCACTTATGTGATCCTCCACCTCTTATTCAAATTTAATTAATTATCGTGAATCACATTCACATAATTAATTCTTCCAAGGGAATTATTAGCTCTAATCATATTAGAGTATTTCAATTGGACATAATCAATTTAATCATATTAAATTAATTATCAATCCAATTCAATCAATCAAACTTGATTATTTTACTTGAATATATATATGGTAATATCTCAAAATACGTATTAATTCGAATTTTAATAATTAGAAAAATACATCTTAATCCCTCGGACATTATCCCGGCCCTACCCGCTGTCATGGCCAGTACCGACGAGAGTGGGACGGACCACATACGTTGCAACCCGCAACCCCAATGTTCTCCGACTAGGCATCATATCCGCCTCGGGAAAGGATAATGCCAAATTGATTAATTTGTACTTGAGATGATCATCGGTTCTTCAACCGAAATTGTACCATATAGTAATAATCAAAACATTTTTTATTATAAGGAAATTTGCTAGACAAATTCCCAAATCCTATTCAAGCATCAAGTTTGAAAGATTGTGGTTTCCAATTATGATTTAGATCACATCTTAATCAATTAATTGGTTGGGGCCAAGTAAATTAGGCAAATAATCATGTTTCAATATTTCATAAATATTTTTCAAGATTATTTCACGAAATTAACAATTAATTTCACTAATTGACAATTACTTGGTTCTAGATTAGGAATGTAATTTCATTAAGACCCCTACTCACTAAAATTAACATATCTCAATAAATTTAAATCCAAATTAAGCAAACTCAATTTTCATAGATTGCTAACTTGATTTAGAAAAGAATTTAAGTGGAGTTGCACGCATTTCGAGGCAGATGATAACAGTAATTAACTCTTTAATCATGTTAAAATCTACTGTTCCCGCAACAGTACATACATGTTCATTAAAACAACCATAACTAGAGCATACGAAATCCGATTTACGCAAACTCAGTTCCTATGATTTCCTTATTTAACGGGGAACAAAATTTAAGTATTAAATTCGTGTTTAAAAAATTTAAACAGTTCCGGATTTATTTACTAAACAGATCTGCGAAATCAAATGCGATGAAAACTTTCGCGACCTTAACGAACCCAAGTCGTCCTCGGTTTTTTGAATCATATTCGAAACCATCGACCTAAGGCTCTGATACCACTTGAAGGATATGGAAATTATCCTCAAGGACATCACGGAAGCGTGATCGTCGTATCGGATACGACGAAGAACGACTAGTCGTACTAGTTGTTAGGTGCAGCGGAATTTAAAAATTTTTAATCTGATGAAACCACATGATCCGAGAACCATTCTCAAATCGTTTCATCTATAACCACAGAAAGTATAATGCAATATCTCTTGAAGCATGGTTGATCAAGTCTCTACGAAAAGAGACCTCCTGTCTCAAGTCCGATCGTCGGAGTAACGACTTGCGAGCGCGGGGATGAGTCGCGGTGTTCTCGCAATCCAAGTTGATCCAAGCAAGGTTGCTCCTGATCTCGTCGCACGAGATCAAACGTCTCCTTCGTGTGTGAAGAACTCCAAGAAGACTAAGAACCGCAGAGAGTCGAAGCGGCAACACGATGGCGCGGGCGTCGACGATTCTCTCCACCAAGGTGGACGGCCTCCAAGAAGAGAGGGAGAGAGAGGGCTGTCGAGTATGAGAAAGAGAGAGAGAGTTGTTTGCTACAATAGCATGTGTAAAGAGAGAGCCAAGTATGCCTCTCTATTTATAGGGTTTTGGGATCCATGGATCTCGATCCATGGGACACATAAAATCAATGGGTGAGATTGATTTATGTCAATCCAATGGTCAAGATTGTTTTGGTAAAACCAACAACTTGTGATTTAATTTTGATTAAATATATTTGATAAATCAAATATATATTAATACCAAATTAAACCAACCAAATAAGGAGTGGAAAAAACAAATGTGATCCACCTTCCCCATTAGGGGGAGTGGACGGCCACCAATTCCATAAAGGAATTCGTGCTGCCCCCCTCTTCCCATATGGGGAGGGCAATCTCATGGATCCCCATGAGATTGCACATCTCCTTGTTTTTCTCTCAACTTATTTTCCAACAATTATTTGTTGGTATTTTATTCACCAAAAATAATTCTCAATTAATTTTGGGAATATTGCAATCTTGACATAGGAATATTGTGAATCATATTCACAACCCAAAACAAAATGTAATTTACATTTTCAATTAATTAGACAATGTGTATCCAATACACATTAATAATTAATCTACTGCTATAAATTATATTTAACTCTCTCTAGTATATTATAAATCACATTTATAACATATTATGAATAATTGGATATTACTATGCACATTATTCTTATCCATAATAATTAAATCACATTTAATCATATTGGATAATTTCTCATACATCATGATAATTAAATCTCATTTAATTATCAACTTCTCTTTTCTCAGATCTTATGGAATTATTCGTAAACCATTTAAGAATAATGTTATTACTCCTCAGATACTTGGAGATAAGGACAGGGCGATTGTATTGTTCCACGTATAGTGACATGGATATTGAGATCATATCTCAAATCCAGATCGCGGGCCTCCCATAGATGCTTGATTAAATCAAGACCGTAGATCTAATCTTCTCACTGTATCTGAATCACATTCAGATCAATGTCCAACACTTGGACCAAGATCAGATCACTTCTCTACTGAGAGGAGTCACTAAAATCCAGACACGTTTCATCACTCCCTAGGAAATGGAAGCGTCATGGTTATACAATCGTTTATGATCAAATCACCCTCAAGTATTCCCAATACCTGTACATCCTGCATACTGGAAGACTCAGACTGACGGGGCTGGCCACGTGGAGGAGGGCGAGGGGTGGACGGCGCTGAGGGGATGGACAGGAGGCGGCGGCAACCTTGCGCGGTGGAGCGAGGCGTAACCAGTGGGAGTTCTGGAGAAAGAGGTCGGCAGCGAGGGCTGGAGAGGGCAGCTGGGAATTCGACGACTGTAGGGATGGAGGACTACGTCCGAGGGGCTGGTGTCCGCTGGCTTTGCATGCGTGACAGGGGGTGGCACCAAGTGCGACGACGTGGTGCGAGGGCGCAGTCTGTTGGAGGCGCGGGCGGCGCCGCTGCTGGTGGGTTGAGGTCTGTACGTGAGGAGGTGGCCTGCACGCGTGCTACACGTGAGGACGGATGGTAGGACCAGGGAGGAGGCAACCGCTCTAGCGTACGCGTCAGGCAATACCGCAACGGTCAAGGTGTGCGGTTGTGGGTCCATGACGAGGAAGGTGGCCGGCCTACAACTTTTTTGTGTGTGTTATTTTTGCATTTTTGTGATTTTTATCTTTGGAAACATGAATGCAAAGGATAAAATGGTGGTGATGGTGATGATAGTGTTGATTGTGATGACTTAAAAAAATGAAATAAAATAATGATGATGAATGATGAATGATGGTGGTGAATGATGAATGTTGTGATTGTGGTGTGGTGATTGATGGTGATGAAAATAAATTGATGAAATGATTAAACATGATTGTAGAACAACACACAAGAAAAATATTGGATAAATAAATTATCAAAGAGAATGAGAGGGATAGAGAACTTACTTGTAATGGTTTCGTCGGAAGGTGCGGAGCGACTCTATTGAACTCCAGTTTTAGCCTCGATATGATTGGACGAAAAATCCAAGAAGCTCTGTGATCTTGACGGGAAGTTCGCTACACGGAGACTAATCGCAGATCTCTCCTGCAGGTCATTGTCGCTCAACGTCTAAGGAGGAGCTGTCACCTCATGGCTTAAACGAGGCTTGAACCTCTCTCTCTCTCTCTCTCGTAGAATGACAGATGATGATGAATGAAGAGGTTGAGTGGAATAAATAGGAGGAGGAAGTTGGAAAAGAAGTGGGGTGGAAGTTGGAGGAGTGGTGGGAGATGAGAGGAGAATGGGGACTTGGTGGCTTGGGTGACAAGTAGAGAAGAAGTAAAAGGGTTAAAAAATAAAGTAATATAAGTTGGCTACTAAAATAATGATGGGAAAATAATAAAAGTTAATAAATAAATATAAATAATTAATTAAAATAATAATAAATAAAATAAAATAAATAAAATAAATAATAAAATAAAATAAAATGCAAAACTAATAAATTAATAAAAAATAAGGTAACACGTAGCGGCTCCAGGAGCTACCACGTGTCGCACTTATAAAAATAAAAAATAAATGTAAATAAAATAAAAAATACCAAAAGAGGTCAAATCAAAAAGTGGTCAATATAAAATTTGCTCGTCTCGTTGAGATCTACAACTTTTTTAAGGAAAGAAAATCAAATAGAACCATACGTACAAATCTTTTTTTGAGGGTACCTTATAGATATAAAATACTGTATTTTTATATTTTGCTTTTTTTGTCATTTTTAAATAAGATAAAAGTCAAAATAAATAGAGAAAATAGGAATGAAATATTAACAACTTAATCTATTTTTTGTATTTTTAATAATTAAGAAAATAAAAAGATTTAATGAGGGCATTTTGGTCAATATATACAATATACAATAGGGGCCCAAAACTCAAGTTTCACATACGAACTCTGATTTTCAAGAAATTGATCTTCTTTTGAAGATCTTTGAATGTATATTACTTTAAAGTGAATAGACGTAAATCAGATACCATATGAGATAGATATACATGTTTTTATTTTCTTAGTTTCAAACTTCGATTTGGGTTTTATTGGTCAATTTTACAAGATAGCATTTTTTGATGTTTTTCATTTACTATTGTTAGTAATGTGTACACAATAGAGTTAATTTTATTGTATTTGGAGTCAGTATAAAAATATATACAAATAGGTGATATGTACAAGTGAATTCGGCTCCTTATTTAATGCAAATATGAATGCTAAAATGCAGATATTATTTACACATGCATGAATGCTAATTATGCAATATAAGTGATGGAATGTAGCTAATTACTCAGGAACAAAGCTCTGTTTTCAACTTTTAGAGTGATAAATCACAGATTCATCATATACTTACCTGAATCTTCGCTGGAAGGCGGATCAGATACGTGGAACTTCTATCATGGCCTCGAGCATGTGGCGGAGCATGCGAGGTTGTGCAACGACTTGGAGGAAACTATGACGCGAAGCGAAGCTCCACGGATCTCGCTTGAAAAGCGGTTTTTGCTTCGTATCGTAGTGGAACACTGTCATCGCTCTCTTTTTCTCTAAGAATAGCGGATGGGGAAATTGAGTATGAGGAGATGAATAAAAAGAAGAAGAATGTGAAGTTGGAGAAAAATGAATGTGGAATAATGGAGTTGAATGGGAGGTTAGAAAATTGGTGGAGTTGAATGGAGGTCAAAAAAATATGGAGTTGAATTGGAGTTATTGTATAGAATGGAAAATAAATAAAGGAAAAATAAAATAGAGTAGGCAACTAAATTACAATAAAATAAAGAGAAGAAAAGGAGTGGAGAATCTAAAAAATAAGACAGACAATATGTACATGTTTTTTTAACTTTTCTAATTTTAATTTTTTATATTTTTTATAAAAGATATTTGCAACATAAAAATAAAATAAATTATTAAAAATAAAATATAACACAACAATGTTTTTTGTATTTTTAGTAACTAGGAAAAATAAAATAAAAATGAAGAACGAAATAATATTTACTATATATAATGTACACCTGGGTCCCAAAAACTATATTTCGCAAAAGAGCTCCATATTATAATATACAAAATTGGTGTATTTTATTTATAAGAGTCATTTATTAATTTATTGATTTTATAGACATTTATTTGAGACTTACTAAGGGATTTTGGTAAGATTAATATATTGAGATGATAAATCGTGGATTCATCACCCCCATATACTTAAACTTTATTAGTCCTAGATCAAATAAAAAATGAATAAGTTGGATTAACCCCTTACTGAGCATGTGAATACAAGACTTGATCAGATCAAGAACTCTCGATTTTAGAGATCCTAATATTCTAAGCTTAACCAAGCTATAGTCAAAAGGTATCCAATTTCCCTAATCATCAAACTCTCTATGTATACATATATAATAGGGATATGACTTTAAGTGTGGATTGTAGTTACAAGAGTAGAGTTTCAACTTCACCCAAGTTTTCAGTCCAGGAGACTCTCCCAAGAATCGGGTCTTCAATACTAGGGAATAAATCATTTCTTGCATCCAATCCACTGTCTCTTTAGTTGTCAACTTAAAAGTGTAGATGGAAGGCCAATTAATGGAGGGCATAGGATTGTGTCATTTCTTCTCTCCATCTCATTGGAATAAGGATCCTCTCGAGTGCCTTATTAATTCAACACATGTATTTTTTGGTTATTGATCGGTTTATCCGTCAAGAGAAGCTGGAGTCATCTGTAGTTTTTTGCCTGGGAGTACACCGAGGTGTGCCTGATGACCGAAATACTCACGAAGACTCGGGTGAATAAAATAGATCTAGGGTCATTGCGACCCGGATCTCAGTAATATCTCAGTCAATCAAGAAAAATTATGTATCAGACCACCAATCAAGCAGATCAAACAATAAAAATCAAATAGTGGCCCTGGCTATGAGATTAGCCTGGTATAGCACCCAGGGTCGGACTCAGGGAGAACGAGTTGGCCTTGCGGCCTACGAAGTAGTCAAAAATGAATATAAAGCAAAAACAAACATTTTGGTGGTTTTTAAATATTTTTATATTTTTAGAATTTTTAATAAATGAAAATGATAAAAAGGCAACTACAAGCACATTCAACCAATTGTTTAAACACTCTAAAAAGCACCAAAAATTCGAAAAAAAATAATTTTTTGTTTTTTAAATTTTTTACTGTTTTTGGTGAATTTTCGAGATTTTTCTGATTTTTATATAATTTTCTAACAATCAAATAAAGCAACAAAAAGAGAAAACTGTCTAGTCAGGCTTGGAGGACCAATTTAAAATATAAAATGGTTCTAAAAGAGCCTGAAGGTAATTTTTATGAAAAATAGAAATAATAAATAAAATTCAGAAGAAAAGTTTATTGTTTTTGGAATTTTCTACAATTTTCTAGAATTTTTATGAGTTTTAGGGGTTTTTTAGTTTTTAAGGCTTTCAATATCCAAAAATCACGAAAATTGCACAGAAAATGAAACACACCAAAATTAAAGACTCCTAATTTTTTTTAGAATTTTTAACAGAGCTTTTGTATTTTTTTATGATTTTATAATCTGAATAGAGGCAAAAATGGCTGTTTTGAATTTTTAAAATACCAAAAAGCCTAAAAAATATCCCGAATTTTTAGTGAAAATTTTACACAATGGCAGGAGCCACAGGTCTAATTTTCCTGAAATTTGGACTTAATTTGATATTTTATTAAAATCAAACAAAGGCTCACAGTGCACAAGGACCTAAATGCAAGGAAAATAAGTTCCAAGGGCCTAAAAGTAGCAACTCCAGAAAGTAGGAGGGTCCTCGTGCAAAATTTCCAAAATCCCACGTGCATTGCACGTGTTCTGGGCACAGAGGGACCAAAATGTAAGAAAACTTACTTCCAAGGACTTAGTAGCAACACGTACTAAAAGTCCAGGGAAGAAGTTGCAAAATACCCAAAACAATTCAGCACATGTTGAATAAAAGTGTTCACAAGGGCATGGATGCAAATATCAGAAAGTATATTTCATTCAATAACACATCAAAACTTCTGCCCATACAATGCAAATATCCCAGAAAGTCACGTGACGATGCACGTGTTCCACGTAGATAGGGGTATAAATGCAAATAAAATAAGCACAAGGTCCTTAATGCAATATATCCAGAATAAAAAGAAACTAACTAAATATTTACAGGACCACAAAGTAAATGCAAAATAGGAGGGGCATAAATGTAAATTAGCCCTTATTATCCGAGGGATGGAGGCGCGCCACATGGGATATCCAATGGCTGCGGGGCGCTGCGCTTCAACGAAGGACTCCCTCTTGGATCGGACGGCTGAGGGCCTCCCATGTGGAGGATCTGACGGCTGAGGTACGCTGTGGGTAAACCCTTGCTGAATCAAAGGCTCTGAAGAGGGCACATGGAAATCAGATGGTGAAGGCTCAAGAGCTCCTCTTCGTTGGCTCGGACGGTCCAGATCAACCCTCGAAGATCTGACGGTGATGGACTACTCCTCAAGTAAACGGATCTGATCAGAGCTGTAGCTGCGAGGGTGAACGGACGACTGAGGAAGGTCCTGGATGAACAGGTCGCCGACGAAGTTCGCCGGCTCGATACTCGCGCTGGGGGCCTCCTCTGCTGCTGCTGAAGTGTGGAATGGATCCGCCAAAACATCCCACAGCTACTGAGCTCCTCTGATGACGCCGGGAAGCTCGAGGAGCTCCGGCGACGAAGGAGGAGCTGGGCTCCTGTGCCTGAATGCGTAGACCTCCAGATGAGGACCTTCTGACCTGAACAATGACATAGAAAGCACGCGGGGTCGAGGGCAAAGTGCCTCGACCCTATAAACAGCGAAATTGGTGCGTAGGTGAAGTGGGGAGGAGATCTCCGGCGAAGCGTCGGTGAGGGAGGTCGGGACACCTTGTCCGGGGAGAGACAGGGGGTGTGAGTGGGAGTAGAACGTGAAGAGGAGTCTCGCGAAGATGTGGGTGTCGTCCGATGATTGAATCGAAGCGTGAGGTGACGTGAATTGATCGGAGACGGCGGAAGATGGATTTGGGGATAATCGGAAATTAGCGAAAACTAGGAAGAATTAGGTTTACCGGATGGGTGGAATCGACTGTGGATGAGCTCCGCGAGCTCTGGTCGTCGCCTCGAGGGTCGTCGAAGGCCCGAGGCTCAGGCGCTGCTCTGGGCGGCGCACGACGGCGAGATGCTGCCGAATCAGTGACGGGATGCTCCTCCTCCTCTCTGCAACACGTCGGCAGCTAGCTGTCACTCTAGGGAATCGGGTGGAGGTCCTGGGTGGAAGGAGCGATGCCAAAGATGGCTGGGAAAGTGCGTCGGAGCAGGAGCTAAATAGTGCTAGGGGTCCGGCTAGATGAGAGTCGGGCACGTACGTCGATGCACGGACCCCTAAAATCCACCCTGGGCGTAGATCTCAGATCTACAGGGAAGGATTAGGACCTGAGGTTTAAGGATTTGAAGGTCGGATCAGGCGGGGAAAATGTGGAGAAATCGGGTCGGTTGCCTGGATCCGCAAGGAGGGGTCCGCGGGGGAGAGTTGATCGGGGGTCAACATCCCCCGTGGACCAATCAGGTGCAGCCATTTATTAAAGTTTTGTAAATTAAATAAGAAATATCAAATGACTTTATTTTAAAAAACTTAAAACATGAGAAATGTTCCTTTATTTCTAAACTATTTTTAGTGATTTTTATTTAATTTTTTGAAGTAAAAATAATGTATGTACAATATAGTATTATATATATAGGTATATACAATATACATTTTTAATTTTTTATTTTTAATTATTTATTTTTGTGCATTTTATTCCAATTTTATATTTTATTTATTTAAAGAATAAAATTTGGAATAAAGGGGTATTTTTATTTTATTTTTATTAATTATTTACAAGGGTTAAATAAATACTTTTATTTATATACATACATACATGGTATATGTACAATGTTGATTTTGATTTTTTTTATTTCTTTTTATTTGATTTTTATTTTTGTTGATTTTTATTTTATTTATCTACATTATGGAATATGGAATATGTACATATTTTTAGGGGATTTTTATTTATTTATTTATAAGTGGGAATAAATAGATAAGTGGTTCCTATGTACAAGACTTGTATACAATGATGAAGGGGTTTTTAATTTCTTTTTAATTTTCTCATTTTTGTTTTAATTTTATATTTACAAATATATAAAAATAAATATACACCCTTTTTTATTTTTATTTAGAAGAAAATATTTTTATTTATAAACGTAGGTATATATACACACAAGAGCTTCCCTATCTCCCTCTACTTGGGTTCTTTTTGCGGTCAGGCCCATGCTGTGCCCTCCCTTGGGATTAGGTCGCTCAATATTTATTCTAAATATCTCCCTCTTTTTCTTTTATTTCTTTATTCTTTTATTTATGTACAAAAACATGCTAATTATTCATTTTTACACAATGCATGCTGAATGGTAATTATTGCTATTTACATGAATATACATGTGTTTTGCATAGGTTTTGTAGGTAAAATAAAAGAATAAAGAGTGATGAATGGGTATTCATCACCCCCTTATACTTTAACTTTGCTAGTCCCTTAGCAAACACTTATTTGAAAAAGAAGTGAAAAAGAAAAAGAAAAAGAAAAAGAGGAGAAAATGCATGGATCAATGCTGATTATTAAACTTTCCTTCATTAAATTGAAATATGGAGCTCGATCAGATCTTTGGATTATTAATGTGTCGGAACCTTATTTGGACTTAAGCTTAAAACCTAACAGCCTCTAAGTTCCACCAATCTATGGGCAAGACTCCTCAATAAACCAGATCAGAACAAGTCTACATACACAAACTCTAATGACCATGAATCTTTCCTTGTACGGTGTAAGTGATATGTAGCTCCCCACCTCAGAAGTAACAAAGAAACAACCTCCCTCAACCTGGTAACTCTAATGCCTCAGTCTAGCAACTCTTTCCTCGAGAAGCGGGATATTCCCTTCTAAGTTCAAGTGCAACCGGCTCAAGAAGAGGGGGAAGAAGAGAATGGACCATGACCAGTATAGTCATGTATCCTTGGGAGCTCTAACTAGTGTAGCTGAGTCTCCCGCTGCAAGCTTCATGAGATGGAACATGTATACCATGAGCTTTTGCTTTATTTGACTATATACACTCCGGTGGGATTATTAAATTTTCAATCCGGCCCACCCACTCTTTTGGAGTTCTTTTCTTTTTGCACATTTTTTTTCATGTGCATCTGTACAACATATCTACATGGTGCAACATATATACAAGGAGTTTTTCCTCTTGAGCCAGTAGACTATCCCTCTTTTGAAGCTTTATTGCAACCCACGGCTTCTGTCTTTAGACTTCATAACCACCAGACCAAGTTGAGACGCACTTCCTTCACTAGAAGAAGAAGAGAGGTTCCTCCTATAAGTACTACCCTCATATGCTACCCCAAGCCAAAGGAAATTGCCTCCTCACCACCTCATCTGTGGAGAGCTAGGTGTAAAGTGCTGGTGCAAGTCAAGCCATTATCTCTGAGAGTCATGCGTGTGTTGTTAAGTGCTCTACTTAGGATCATCAAGATGACATATGCTCATAGCCTAGTGGACTCAAAGAATTAAGTCACTATGGACCTGAAAAGCCTTAACCCTAAGCCCTATAAGGTTCCTCTTATAATTAGGTGGATTAAGATCTTAATCAAGCTCCATTTTCCAATTTAATTCCAGGCTAGTTTAAATGTCAACTATCATCCAGGAAAAATTATACAAATATTTTCAAAGATGCTATTTACAAATATTTACACATGTGCAAAATTTTTGAAAAATGTTTTGAAACCATGGATGTATGCATGAATGCAAGTTTTGCAAAATATGTACACAAATTTACACGAGGTTTTTGCAAACTTTTTGTTTTCAGAACATTTTACAAAAATTTTGTACTATATACATAATTTTAACATATTTACACCCTATTTACACAAATCATTTTACAATCATTTTTACAAGAATAATTTTGTACAATAGCTATGCATGTGCAATAAAAGAATGTTTATTTACAAGGACATTTTTTAATTTTTATGTATTTTTGGGGTTTTAGCCATTTTTATTTATTAACACACTCACACAAAGTACGAGTTATGGCTAAAGTATATATGAAATATATACACACCCCCCTATACTTAGCTCGAGCGATGTCCTCAAAGTGATCAAGAGAGATGAAGAAGACATAACTCGTGCTTAGTCTAGGGAAGTGAAAAGGAAGGCTATATACAAAGATGAATCAAAGAATATAATGAAGAGAACTCGGCGTTTCCCCCTATACTTAGGATCAAATAATCCTAAGTATATCAAGTTGTACATGAAGGGAAATCCGAGTGAAGGATGTATAGGTTCTACCCCCCTATACTTAGGGTGAAATATCCCTAAGTATAGGCAGCAAAACATGGGTAGAAAGAATCAAAAGAATAACCGAGAGTCCTACATCCCCCCTATACTTAGGGTAAAGTACATCCTAAGTATAGCATAATCATAAGATGAGAAAAGGGATGTGGGACTAAAGAATAGAGTGATATGGACAACTGGATCTATACAAGTCAGAAGAACATTGATAATCAGGCGTGAGATGCAATAGATGTGAGTCAAGAGACCACATCTCACGCAAAGTGAATAGGGGCAACATCAACGACCCACGGCTCATGATCTAGATATGGCTTGAGCCGCTGGCCGTTCACTCGAAAGGTACTCTCAGAAGACAACTCAGATATGTCGATACTCCCATTGTCCTGTACCTTTCTCACCAAATACGGTCCCTACCATTTGCTCTGCAGCTTCCCTGGGAATAATCTAAGCCTAGCATCAAACAACCATACTCTCTGTCCTGGCTCAAACTGCTTGTGGTTGATATGAAAATCATGCCACTCCACTCTCTCCTTATAATGTAGGCTGTTTGAAAAGGCGGTATCACGAAGCTCCTCTAGGGCTGCTAACTCTGCCCTCCCCTGATCTCCTACACTATCTGGATCCAAAAGTATATCAGTGACTGCCCAAAGTGACCTATGTCTCAGTTCAACAGGTAAATGGCACGGCTTGCCATAAACGAGGCGAAAGGGAGATGTACCCAAAGGAGTCTTGAAAGACGTTCGATATGCCCACAAGACTGAGTCCAAAAGCTATGACCAATCCTTTCGGTCAGGGCGGATGACTTTCTGCAATATAGTCTTGATCTTCCTGTTCGACACTTCAGCAAGACCATTCGTCTGAGGGTGGTATGGAGTGGCAACTCGATGGTCTATGCTGAACTCGCTAGCAAGGGCCTTTACCTTGTCGTTGACGAAATCAGACCCCCATCAGATATCAACACTCTAGGTATCCCGAGCCATGAAATGATATTCTTCCTCAAAATTCTGCAAACGGTCCTAGCATCTACGGTTCGGGCGGGGATGGCCTCAACCGAACGACTCACATAATCCACGGCCAACAGAATGTACTCAAATCCCTGACTCCTAGGGAATGGACCCATGAAATCGATGCCCCATGCGTCAAAAACCTCACAGATGTGTATGGGCTGCATCGGCATCATATCACGCTGTCCACAAGTGCCCATCCTCTGACAATCAGTACACCTCTTCACAAACTCATCAGAGTCCTTGAAGAGAGTAGGCCACCATAGGCCGGATTGGAGCACTTTCTGTGACGTTCTCCTCCCTAAGTGATGTCCTCCTGCCTCAAGCTTGTGGCAGTAAGTAAGGATGCTGTGGTGCTCCTCCTGAGGAATGCACCGACACCAGATACTATCCCCTCCCTCATGGTAAAGGATGGGATCCTCCCAATGGTAAAACTTGGCCTTCGCGAGGAAGGTCTCAAGTTTCTGCCTGGGCCAATCTTGTGGAACTTTCTTGGCGACAAGATAGTTCACAATATCGGCATACCATGGGAGCGAGGCGATAGCAAGGATCGCCTCATCTGGGAAGGTCTCACAAATAGGGTCAATCTGCTCAGAATCCTCAAGATACTCCAATCGGGAGAGATGATCCGCCACCACATTCTTGACTCCAGGCTTATCCTTAATCTCTGTATCAAACTCCTGGAGTAGAAGGATCCATCTGGTCAATCTGGCTTTGGCATCCTTCTTTGCCATGAGGTACCTGATGGCGGTATGATCAGTGTATAAGGTCACTCTAGATCCAATGATGTAAGATCTGAACTTATCTAGGGTGAAGACTACGGCTAGCATCTCCTTCTCTGTAACGGTGTAGTTCCGCTGTGCGGAATCCAATGTACGGCTAGCATAGTGAATAGCAAATGGAACTCCATCCCTCCTCTGTCCCAGCACGACCCCCATGGCAAAATCGGAGGCACCCGTCATGATCTCGAATGAGAGAGATCAATCAGGTGGCTGGAGAACAGGAGCCTCTACAACACATCTCTTGAGAGTCTCGAACGACGATAGACACTTGTCATCGACAAGGAACTCGGTGTCTTTCGTCAGCAGATCAGTCAACGGTCGGGCTATCCTACTGAAAACATGAATGAAACGCCGGTAGAAACCGACGTGCCTCAGAAAAGACCGTAACTGCCGTAGGTTGGACGGTGGTGCGAGTTTGCTAATGACATCCACCTTGGCCGGATCAACCTCCATGCCCCTGTTGGAGATGATATGGACAAGCATCGTCCCTTGAGTCACCATGAAGTGACTCTTTTCCCAAGATAATACCAGGCAAACCTCTATGCATCGTTGAAGGACTCGGTCTAGGAAGTCAAGACAGGAGTCAAATCCGTCGCCGTAGACCGAGAAATCATCCATGAAGACCTCCAAGCACTCCCCCACCATGTCTGAAAAGATAGACAACATGCATCTCTGAAAAGTCGCAGGGCCATTGCATAGCCCAAATGGCATGCCTCTGAAGGCGTATGTGCCGAAGGGACAGGTGAGGGTAGTTTTGTCCTGGTCCTCGGGCGCGATGGCCACCTGATTGTAGCCGGAGTACCCATCCAAAAAGCAGTAGTGGCTCTTCCCTGCCAGTCTCTCAATGATCTGATCTATAAAGGGCAGGGGGAAATGATCCTTCTTAGTGGCCTGGTTGAGTCGTCTGTAATCCACGCAGACCCTCCAAGAAGTGGGTACCCGGGTAGCGATCTCCTCTCCGGACTCCGTGACAGTAGTAGCGATGCCCGTCTTCTTGGGCACCACATGCAACGGACTGACCCACTTGGAGTCGGAGATGGGGTAGATAAAATCAGCGCTCCACCACTTCGAGATTTCCTTCATGACAACCTCTCTCAGATTCGGGTTCAGCCGCCACTGGAACTCATGCGACGACTTTGCCTCATCCTAGAGATAGATGTGGTGAGAGCACAGAGCCGGACTGATCCCCTGGAGATCTACTACGCTCCATCCTATCGCCTTGCGGTTCTTTTCAAGAACCCCCATCAGACGGGATTCTTGCTCTCCAGTCAAATCAACGGAGATAATGACTGGGTACATCTCATGCTCACCCGTAAGGAACCTATACTTCAATGACGCTGGTAGTGGCTTCAGCTCTTGACAAGTCGTTGCTGGTAAATCTGGCTTCTGAAGAATCCACGTGTATGCTGCCAAATCTGCTCGGGAAAATGAGAACTCTATCGCAAACTGGATCTGGAGAAGGCTGCTCAACTGGACTGTCTCTGCTCTGCATGGCATCAACCTCCTCCCTAGTTGTAGGCTCAGTAGAAGTCAAATATGGTATAAGCTCATCAAACTCTGCCCAATCAAAATCTAACTTCGAGGGATCTATATCATCATCACAAAACAACTCTGTCTTGCGGTCGAGAACCGAATCTGCTGGCTGAAAAGTATCCTGGACCAGGAATGTGCTCTCCAAGCTATCCTCTGCTGGCGTCTCTGCATCAGTGGCCTCTGAAGGTGAGAGGATGGCCTGTGTGTCTGGATCTGCCCACACTGCCTCATCATCTGTAATCACAAAATCGCAGTCCTGGTGGATGTCTGGCCCTGCATCTGTCATCTGCTCTGAATCTGTGCTCGGCTCTGAGCAAGCTGAATCTCTGACTCTGATGTCCTCGACCGTCTCTATTTGTACACTCTCGCCCTCGACGCGAAAGTATACCTTCCCGCTATCATGGTCTGTCACTGCCTTGGCTGTGGCCAAGAATGGGCGATCTAAAATGATGGGGGTATCGGTCACAGACTCAGGGATCTCCATGTCCAACACAACGAAGTCCACGGGGAATTGCAGACCCTGAATCGTGACTACAACGTCCCTCGGCAACCCCTTCGGCCTCTTGACATATCGATCAGCAAATTGAAGGACTGTCCTGCTCTGTCATAGAGTGCCCAACTCGAAGCGGTCGAGAAGAGGGTTGCCGGAAGTAGGTTGATCGAAGAACCGCTGTTTAATAGAGTGCGGTCGAACCTCTACTCTCTGATATGGTATCTGACATATGGGGCTCCTGAATCTGGCCTCTTGGCCGGCAGACGGTTCTGAATCGCGAAACACATGGCTCTGGTCAGCACATGGATCTCTAACTGGTGGTTCCTCATTTTCCTCCTAACTGTAGTCCTGTCTCTGAGCGATCTCTGGAGTAGAGGGATGTGTTGTAAAGCCTCCTGAAGAGTCAGATGAATGTGGAATCGGTCCGATCATCTGCTGGCTGAACTCTTCCTGCTGCTTCTTTTTTGGATTTTCTATTTTCTTCCCCTTCCCCATGTGGAGTGCTCTAGGGAAGGGGATCACATGGTCCTTCTCAGATGAAGGACTAGGAGAGGGTCTAGGCTGCTCAAGTACGGCAGAATCCACACATACATCATCATGCACCACAGGTGGATCAGAATAAACAAATCCTTTCCTTTATTGCCAGATAAGTCCTGATATACATGAACAGAAGGAAAGACTACAGGACTCGCAGAAGTAAAAACAGTGGCATCAGCACCACCCTTGGCATGTCGACTCGCGGCATCAGTATTGCCGCTCTGGCTCGGCAACATGGTGCATCAGTACCACCTCCTCCATCTGTAAAATGATGGCATCAGTACCACCGGTGGGATCAGCATCCATGGTGGCATCAATACCACCGTCATCATCTCTAGCGGCATCAGCACCGCTCTCCTCCTCACCTGGCGCTCTAGAAGTGGCCTGAGGATGTCGCTCAGACAAGGCACCGCCTGCTGGCATCCTACCGCTCCTAAGTGTGACAAAGTCAGTATCAAACAAATATGCAGACATATCACCAAAAGCATCACTAGGAGTGGCATACTCTGTGAAATCTACCTGCTCAGACTTCCTCTTCAGGTTGTTCGGATTCAGCTCAATCTGGGCAGGGATGGCGGCCTTCCCTCTCACTATCTCCCGCACCTCCTGGCGGAACTCAATCCATCTCCCATCTAAAAATAGTATGCTGATCGGACAAGAGGCGGGCTATGTCGTCTAAGGTGGGGTTCTCATAGGATGGCCCATGAGAACCTGACGAGTGGCCTCGCTGGTAGTGAGGCTGCTGTTGTGGCTGGTGCTGCGGGTGAGAGGGGTATGACTGGGGATGATACTGCTGCTGCTGAGGTTGATCTCGCCTCCAAGACTGTCCCTGTTAATAGGGACGAGGACCATACTGTGAAGACTGCTGCTGCTGCGGTTGGTGCACTAGGGGCTGTTGCTGCTGGTGATCTCTCTGATACCCGTACTGGCCACCCTGAACCTGAGGTTGCTGCTGGCAACTGGCACCTTCGGCTGACCAACGGAATCCGGGATGATCTCATCGGATACCGGGCTGGGGGCGGTCGTACCAAATCCCGTTGACGTCCATCAACGGCTCCTGCTCATAGGTGACTGGTCGGAGTACGACCAGAGGCTGATCCAGCTGGTAGACTACCATCTGTATGTCGGGAGATGGTGGTGACTGGTAAGAAGTCTGCGACTGCTGGTACGGCTCCGCCTATACAAGGTGAACCTGTCTAGACTGGTGGTGGCTGGAGCGCTGGGACGAGCTGTCGGTGCTACTCGGATCGCCTCGTGCCTGAAGACGGGGCTGTGAAGCCATCTGTGCCTCCTGGAGACACATGAGCTGTGTCTTCAGGTCACTCAGAGTCTGTGCCATCTGCTCCATCTGCGTGATAACTTGGCACTGCTTCTTCTCTATGATCTCCATCCGATCTAGCTTCTCGCTGATGATGCCCACGTCAGCGGCTGTGGACTCAGCCTGTGCTGCTGCCGCTGAAGAAGTGGATGGATCGGCGTCAACCCGTGCTATCCTCTGGTACTGCACGGTCTGTGGCTGGGCGCGTCCCTATATGTAGAGTCGGGTCTGGGACATCACTGTATAGTTCTCGGCCATCTCCTCATAGATGGCCCAGACCTGATCATGATCATTGGCGAAGTAGGACCCGCCACAAGAAGCGTTCACCAAGCCCCACAGCTCTGGTGTCAACCCACAAAAAAAACTCTGAACTAAGTTCGGCTTCGAAATGTCATGGTGCGGGCATCTATCTGTAAGCTCTCTAAACCTCTCCCATGCCTCGTGAAACTGCTCGTTGGGGAGCATGGAGAAGTTGTTGATCAGGGCCCTCGCTGCATTCGTCCGCCCAAGTGGATAATGCTTGTCCAAGTACTCGGTGCGGAGCTGCTCCCAGGTGTACACAAATCTCCTAAGTGCTTCAGCCAGTTGGCTACTCTGTCTGCCAAGGAGAAAGGAAAGGCAATCATCTTGATGGTATCCTCGTCCGCCTGACGGTCGTGGACTGTGCTGCAAATCATCTCAAACTCCTGGAGATGAAGATGGGGCTCCTCAGTGGCGAGTCCATGGAACTGGGGAAGAAGCTGCAAGGTGTTCGGGGGGAACTTGAAGTCCCCACGATAGCTGGTAAAACAACCCAATGATGCGTCAAAGTCGATGCGGGGTTGTGCAACTTCTGCATCGGTCTCAGCGGATCTGCTGCTGCTGCGGCTGCTGCCGCATCACCGGGTATCCTCGGTCCGTCATCAGGGCTGCGCTGCTCGCGGTCAGCTCTCATCTGCTCCACCTCTCTCCTCATCTCAATCATGAAGGCACCCTGATCCCTCAACTGCTGTTGCACTGAGTCAAGGGAGGCGATCAGGGTGGAGTTGATCGCACCCTGGTCCAGGACAAATGTCTGCTCTCCTCGGGGACCTCCGGTGCGGTCATCACTGCTGCCAGCCATGGTCTCTGCAAAGGCAAAAGACCCAAACTCAGGTGCTGATAAATCATCTGATTGTGGTCTCTCATCTGGCACTGGCATCTCAGGAATGGTAGAAGGGTGGTCGAGGGGGAACAAGGCGGAGTCAAACTCGGATTCGGAGAGCGGGTCTGAGCTCTCACAAACTGACCTAGATGAGTGGGCTGGAGTGCTAAAAAGCGGTGCAGCCAGAGGCTGCCTAAGAGACCTCCTGCCCATCATCGTGATCTGGTGAGTCGGGCGGATGGGATCTGGAATCAACTATGATGAGAAACAAACCCCGGATTCACCTACTCAACACGAGCTGAAGACCGTAATAGTTCGGTCAATTATCTTATCAGTTTTTATTAGGTGATCGAATCAAGATAGCAGAGCGGTTACATGACCTGTTGGGAATCCAATCCGCCGAACAGACTGTCCCGTATAAAAGGCCGGTAGTCTGATCGAGGCTCGGATATTGCTCTATCCTAGTGTACGGGTTACTCTCTCGCTCAAGTAAACCAGACAATGAGGGGGTTGCTCTCCCCAAGATAAATTTTTAGGTGGAGTGTATTTTAGGGTCAAGTTGGATTAGCAGTCCCAATTTTATAGTTTTTGACTTTTTAAGTTTTTTTCAATATCAAACAACGCCTAATGAATTTTTCGGTTCTCATGATTATTTTAAGTCCAAAACAGGGGGAGAAGACGAAAAAGCCGATGCGCGAAAATCAATGATGCATGCAGAGTAAGAAATGTGTGTACCTGAGTCCAACAGTCTACATGCAGGGTGATCCGTGCATAAAATAAAAGACTGAATATAAACTACCTATATGATGCACGCGGTAAAACCGTCCCTAGCAGAGTAATTTCTACACGAAAAGAACTGTAGCCAAGTACTCGAGCCTAGGTCCGGATTCCTATCTTGGGAGCCACTCAGTATCCGCCACAACAGATCCTGCACGCGTTGTATGTGACTCCTCAAGGCACGTGGACTAGAGCTCTAATAAGCGGTTTTTTCTTGTGAATTAATTATTTAGGTCCAATTATTCGAACTATGGGAAGATGCAGATATTAAGGGGTTTGGATCCTAAATAATTACGTCACAATCAGGCAAATTCCTAAGCTAAGGCTAAAATCACGTAAATCTAATAAGCAGTAAATAAACGTCAAAAATTGCGAAAAAGCTATGAAAATCCGATGAGGTCCCCCGAGCACACCAGTGCTCGGCGAAACAGACCCCGAAAGTCTAAGTGTCCAAGTCATGTCCCTGTATTATTACAAATTAATAAATGTGCTGAAAAGTAAATCTAAACTACTCTATGCTACTTCGTGGCTATTCCGTGGCTCCCTCACTTCTTCCTGCTCCTCGCGTCCTCCTGCGACTTTGTCGAGAAGAGAGCCGCCTCCGACTCTCGCGGTTGCTTCAGCTTCCGAAGAAAGCCACCTCGGTCCTCGGGCCCCTCGCAAGAAAATAAACAGAGAGTGTGATCAGATCAGATTATTATATATAAACAAGTCATATATATATATGCAAAAATATATACAGAAAACCGCGAAAAAGAAAGCCACAGAAAAATCAAATGCGACTACTAAGCCGTGCTCCCCGGCAACGACACCATTCTGATGACCGAAATATTCACCAAGACTCAGGTGAATAAAATAGATCTAGGGTCGTTGCGACCCGGATCTCAGTAATATCTTAGTCAATCAAGAAAAATTATGTATCAGACCACCAATCAAGCAGATAAAACAATAAAAATCAAATAGTGGCCCTGGCTATGAGATTAGCCTGGTATAGCACCCAGGGTCGGACTCAGGGAGCACGAGTTGGCCTTACGGCCTACGAAGTAGTCAAAAATGAATATAAAGCAAAAAAAATATTTTTGGTGGTTTTTAAATATTTTTATATTTTTTTGAATTTTTAATAAATGATAAAATGATAAAAAGACAACTACAAGCACATTCAACCAATTATTTAAACACTTTAAAAGTCCAAAAATTCAAACAAAAATATTTTTGTTTTTTAAATTTTTACTGCTTTTGTTGAATTTTTGAAATTTTTCTGATTTTTATGTAATTTTCTAAAAATCAAATAAGGTAACAAAAAGAGAAAACTGTTCAGTCAGGCTTGGGGGACCAATTTAAAATATAAAATGGTCCTAAAAGAGCCTGTAAGTAATTTTATGAAAAATAGAAATAATAAATAAAATTCAGAAGAAAAGTTTATTGTTTTTGGAATTTTCTACAATTTTCTAGAATTTTATGAGTTTCTAGGGGTTTTTAAATTTTTAAGGTTTTTCAATATCCAAAAATCACAAAAATTGCACAGAAAATGAAACACACCAAAATTAACAACTCTTATTTTTTTAGAATTTTTATTGGAGTTTTTATATTTTTTATGATTTTATAATCTGAACAGAGGCAAAAATGGCTGTTTTTGAATTTTTAAAAATACCGAAAAGCCTAAAAAATGTACCAAATTTTA